>VWZO01018929.1:1759-26940 GCA_013396975.1 Bucco capensis | reverse complement strand
TAGGAACATGGGTATCACTCCCCACACTTTCCCGTGGGCAATGAGTTTAAAGCTCCCTCTGCTGTCAGCACAGTTATCGCACCAGGGGCCACAGGAGACCACCAGTGATTTTCAGACTGTGCCTAGGCCCTTGAGCTGCAAGCATGGCAAACACCTACAGCCTTAGGGCTGCTGGACTTCTCANAAGGCTATCAGATTAGTCAAGCAGGTCTTCCCATTATGGAATCCATGTTGACTATCTGCAAAGCTGTATGTGGAACTCCTATTAGGTAACACTCTTAACTGTACTAACAAATGATTTCAGTATGTTTAATTTTAATCAACAGTATGCAATTCACAGGCTGAATTAAAATTATTAATTTGCATATTTTGTCAGGCTTGGATAACAGCAGGATGCTCTGGATTACCAACAGGAGTATCTCAGCTGGCAACTGCCTATGACCCCAGGCATGCATGGAAACCAAATGACAATTCAATGGCTGCAGGCCCTTGAGGTCGTGGCTAGGCTTCACAAACGAAGATCCAGGGAGGGCTCCACCCACGCTCCTCATCNGTTCCCCCGTTCACGATGCTGATTTCATTTAATGAAAGCCTTATTTTATGAAAGGAATTACAGATTTAAGACGTTTTGAAAAGACAGTAGACGAGAAGAGAACCACTTAACAGAGTGGAGACAGAGATTAAGTCCCAGAAAACAAAACCGCTGCTCTGCCTTCTCAATTCATATCAGAAAACAAACACTTCAAAACAAGCCACTAGTGCTGCCTCAAATTCTAAACACAGTGGGCGAGCGATGCAGCTGAAGGCACGACCCAAGGCAGCAGCCTGAGAGCCGGAGCCGCAGAAGAAGAAGGCACGTCCCCTACCTCGGAGAGGGGCAGGGCATCACCTCCCGCTTATTCTGATTGGCTGACGGCAACCCCACCCCCACCTGCCGCCAGCTCGCGTGTCACCACCCTCGTCCTTCAGCAGGCACTGATGCGCACGCGCACTACAGCTAGGCTTGCTAGGGGCTAGCCTATTGCCTGACTGAAAATTCCCGCTAGCTTCACGTTGAGAGCTGCAGGCTTTCGAGGGAGAGAGGCGCTCCTACTGTTTTAGTAACGACTCGAGCATTTGGGAGGATTCTCTTTTATTCCGCCCCTTTGGCGGCTGCTTCTGGCTCGCTGTTTGCAGGCGTCTGTGTCCGGGCCCCCCAGCCGGCGGACCCTTACACGTTAAGACGTCGCTACAAGCCGTCTGGGGTCCTTCCACGCTAGACGTCGCCGCCGGTGGGCCGTGGGGAGGGCGCGTACCTGTTCCCCCCAGCATGTATTACAAGTTCAACGGCTTCACGCAGAGGCTGGTCGGAGCAGCGGCATCCGATGCCTACAACCCTCAGGTAACGGAGCTGCTACTGCCCGGGGCTTTCTCGCAGCGGTGACCTTCGCCGTCCTTTTCATGTGCGGTTCTACTCGTTCCCCAGAGCCGCTAGAGGGTCCGGGCCAGCCGCGAACGGCTCTGTCCCCGCCCGGGGAGCTCCAGCTGGTGGAGGCTATAGGGCTCAGGCCGTACGGTGGCGGAGCTGCGGAGCGGGGCTGGCGGGAAGTTGTAGTTGACGAGCTGGACAGGTGCGTCCTGGAGGGCAGAAAGCCCTCGGCTGCTGTCCTAGGCCTCCCCAGCCGAGAGCTTCGGGACCTGGTGGCGTTTATTTCGCTGAGGTGGGATCTCCCGCGGCCCCCGTGCGGTGCACCGAGTGAACCTGTCCTGTCCTTTGACCTTGGCGAGAGGAGACGCTTCATTCTGCGGGGCACCTCCTGATTCAGTTTTGGGATGTCTTGGGTGTTACAGCCAAGAAATTAACACACTTTAGTGATGTACTGCTGGCCCTGGCTGGTGGTGTTTTAAAATGCAGCTAGCAAAGCCAAACAGCTCTGCAGCTAGTCCCCTTCATTTGGAAGTGCATGCCGAAAAACTAATTGCTGGAAGCATCAAAACTCTTATTAGAGAGAACACACATCTATAGGAGTTTGTTTAAAGCAAACTGAAAAACTGCCTTTCCTCTGTGTGATGCTGACCTATTTACTGTGTGTATATAGGTTAAAGTTGCATTAAATATGCTTAGACTTTACATATTTTTATAGTTGAAGTGCAAGGTTAATTCTGTGGGAGTGGAGGGGAGCTGAGAAGGGGAGAATGTATCCTGATTATATCAGGCATTTCAAGATATTAAAGAGTTGCATATTGGTGAAAAGAAATGGCAGAATATTTTTGCTTTCATGTACATCAACATAGATTCCTAAGCAATGCTAGGAAGACTTGTAGGGTTACTTTGTCACAGGACAAATGCAGAATGGTTGCTGCAAAATGTTCAAGTTTTTGAGTAAACACTCAGAGTAAAACTGAGTAAACACTCAAAAACTTAAGTTCATATAGTTTGCTGATAAGAAGACTCAGCCTCAAGGTTAAGGGTTGGAAGAGTGGTTTTTAGTCAACCTTCCAAAAAACTTCCTCCAGAGAGTAAGTATATCTAATATGACTTAAGGTTGGGTTTTTTTTTTTAAAAAAGTAAACACTTGTGTACAGACAGACATTATTGTTTGTCTTTTTCATGATAAACTCAATAATAAAAGGTAACTGAGAGAATATAGTTGAGAAGATGAGATTGTGTCCAAGCAAGAGCATTTCACATAAGTCTTAAGAATATTATCTCACTTTATAAATGTAGTTTTTTTCATAGTGATGAAAGAAAAACTATCTCCTGTATCTGGCTCACCATTCACACAGCTTAGTCCTCAACTGTGCCATGCAAATGCACTCTGCAATAGAATAGCTATATTTAAGAGGCCAGCTTTTTGGTAAGGTTTTTTTTTGTGTGGCTTTCTTTTTTAGTTTGACTNGCACTCTGCAATAGAATAGCTATATTTAAGAGTTACTTTCAATTCCTTTTCACAGAGTTCTTAGGCCAGCTTTTTGGTAAGGTGTTTTTTTTTGTGTGGTTTTCTTTTTTACTTTGACACTACTCCCAGGTGACCCATTCAGATGCATCAGTCTGATAAAATTATTTGCAATAGATTAAAATATGAAAAAAATCACATAAGTAAGTAGATGTTGCCCAAAACGAAGTAATTTTTTCCTGTTGATTTCATTGTTATTTCATAAAACCATAGCTCAGCATATAAAATGGTTTGCTTTTCATGCTTTTATTTATCTTGAGGTTTCTGGAAAAATGAAGACATTCTGTGATTCAAATTCTGCTTAGTCAAATATGTAGCATAATAGTTCGCTCTATTCTGTGCTGTTACATTCTGATGCTTCCCAATGGACTATTGTTCTGATGCAGGTTTAAGATTATTGTGGGCTTGTGATTTATCAGTCAAAATGTATTTCAGAAATTCTTCTGCTGTCAGTCACATAACTAACAGCTTATGATAACAAAAATAACCACTCTTAAATTGAAACCTGTGTTGTTCTTTCAATCTCAGTCTTAGCATTTTTAGAAGCCTTAATTTTGCATTTCACAAAGTTATGTAAAGTAGTATGAACAATTTAGCCTGTTTGAATGAACAGGAACTTTCTCGGCTAGTGCAGGTGAGGAGTCAAGTAGTTTAAAAACTGCTATTCATATTTAGGAGGATAATGACTGCCATCACCATTACAAATACAATAAAAACTATTAATTGAAAGAGTTGGTTTATGTTTAAAATACGAATAGTGGGGCCAGTTTCAAATGCTGTCAGGTGAGGGTGACTATATGAACATTTCCCTAGTTCTTCAAGGCTGACCATGGTCCTAGTAGAAATTTAGTAGTATTACCGTTTCTTCATTTGATACAACTTAACTTTGCTTGAAGCTCTTTTAAACCCCCACAAATCACAGATGTTTCAATTTTAGCTGTTATAAATTGCTTGGAGTTCACTGAGGAGCTAGAGTGGTTAACCTTTTATCCTTAAAATGTACACAATCACTTTTAAGTGTGTCATCCCAATACAAAACCTCAAGTGATCCTACCTAAAAGCATCCTTGTGCTAGTGGTAACAAATATATTTAATCTCATACAGTGAGGTATGTTCTACTGTGAAGGAATTACTACTTAGGTTACAAGTGTCTAGGCTCAGCAATTTCATAAAAGTTACTTCAATGCATGTTCTGAAATAATTCTCAGCTTAACCTTCTTTTTTGTTTCCCCTTTTCATTTTGGTCCTTAACTCAGTTTTCTCTACTTTCTCATTCTCTGATCTGTCTGAGCAACTCCCGTAACATTCAAAAAAACCTTAAGTTTGAGCTATCACCATTAAATTGTGCTGCAAATTCTTAACTGTTTTCTGCTGTCAGGAACTTGTATATCTAGTTTGGGAATTCATGCTAGCAAGGCATAAGTGTATTTTAACTTTGAGCATGTTAGCAGACCAACAGATAGATTGGGTCAGAAGACCTTCAGACCTCTGACAGGAAAACAAACACACTGTACTGAGGGGTAGGCAGCAAATTTTATTTGTTGTTTTGGATTAGCTACATGTCCTGACTTTTCACTGAGGACTTCAGCATTTGACAAAGTCACTGCTGTAGCATGCTGATGAAATCAGCAGATAATGACTCTTCTGAATGGTGCATCTGCTGTACTTGGTCCAAGAATTGGAACAAATTCCTGTTAATGTGATCAGAAATAATAAAAGATTTAATACCTTAATATCAGAAGAGGAATGATCAGTTTGAAACATTATGAAGCATAGGTCAGATGAGGAGAGGCATTAATTCCTCAGTAGTACTATCTTAAGTGTAGTGAGACACTGATGTTATTAAACAAATCTGTGGGTTTAGTCATGTTAAATACAAGAGACAAGAGTCATTGAAGGTATCTTAATGACTTGCTTAAAAAATGTGTACTGAAATTCTTATGTGTAATATTGAGGATTTCTCTTCAGTTTAGCGAGCAGCTGGGTGTGAGATAAAACACTTGCCACTTTCAATAAACACAGACAAGTACCCAGTTTGGAACAGCCACATGGTTGCACTAATTTAGCTGAGCTCGCTTGGAGCTGACCACAAGATTCACAGCTCTTGGATGGAATACTAGTGGAATTGTATTTTGGGGTGAGGGACCCTGGTGTGTCTGTCTTAGGCAAACTGAACTGTCTTCTGCAGCATGTATTTTGTTGTACTCTTTCCTGAAGCCAATGAACTGTATCAATTTAAATAAAAAATACTGATATGTTCTTAACTGATGCCATGCTGCTTGGGAAGCCATTTACAACAGTACGCTGGTGATTAATAGAGTTTTTGAAATGGTTTCATATGATTTCATGATGAAGTTAGTCAGTTGAGATAGGTTTGATTCTCCTATTGCTCCCATAGAAGGGAATCTTACCACCATCTGGACATGAATGTATTTCTAAAGCCTGAAAAACTACAGTTGACACAACTGATTTGACTATGCTCATAGCAGAAGATTACTATTGTGTGTCTTTCATCCAGGTGGTATCCTGTAGAGGCAGGAGTTTAGCACTAATAACAAATGGTAGGGGTTGCTAAATCACATTTTTAAGACCTCTCTTTGAGTTTAGGAATGATGAAAGCAGTATCTTTATCGTGGAACTGTTTGAAGTAGTTCATAAAACTACCAGAGAATTGGATTACGTAGTTTTTAATTATGGTAAATGTAGAGTGAAACTGTCTGAACCAAAAAGTGAATTAAGTTACATTGCTTATGTGGAAAGTTTCAGTGTGTGAATTATAGGGTGTAGTTACACCTGCATAAAAATACCCACTACATCAGATCTTCTCAAGTGTCCTTGAGCAGCACTTACTACTTTTATATGAAACATGTAGTCCTAATGCTTTTTTTTTCCCCTTTGCAAACTATACATCCAAATTATTTAAGGCCCAGTTATTTATGGCTACAGTTTGTAGCATTCAGGAGGAGGAGTTGATTGAAGTCTCCTCACTCTATTTGACCCGAGCATCAGGGATTCCCTGCTTTCAATCCTGAGATAGACCCCTACATGGTCTGTGTGTGGAATAAAAGCAGCAATCTGGACCCAGTACCGAAAATCTTAGGATAGCATAAATTTATGTCATGAAGAAATCAGCAAGAAGTCTGTTCTCCTTGCTAAGAACTGTCCCAAAGTTGTAGCTGAGAAATGAGTGGGCAAACAATGGTATTTAGAAGATTGTTACAGGTCTTCATACCAGATAAATATTCTGTGTAATGTGTCCTTGTAATGACTGGCAGTGTGCCTGCTTAACATGACAATTGGTACATTTGCAAGTGTTATATACTTGATATTTTAATCTTTATTTGTGCAGGGACTCAAACCAGTAGTTTCCACTGAATCCCCAGCTCTGATTTTTGGGACAACAACTAAACTTGCTTCAGATTTACCAGCAACTGATTCTTTCTTGGGTAGAAACAAGGTGCCAGAGCTACAGAAACTTTTTCAGGTAACGACAGCATTGAGAGTAATTTAAAGAAAACTGGAGAGTGGGACATATCTATCTTTGTTTTAGTATGGGTAACTACTTCTGTCATTCTACAATAGCAGAGTTTTGTAAAGTTTGGTTAAGAAAGTGGCAAGTACAGTATAACCTGTATACTTGTGCTGTACTACAAAGTATATATGCCTTGTATAGGAGATAAATACAGAAAATGGAAAGTCTAGTAACATTTCTGTCTCTTCAGTGGCTTCAGAAGATGCTTATTGTATTGTTTGACTATTGGAAGCACTTTCTGCCTGGGAATGCAAGACAGACTTGCCTTAAAGCAGACCTAGAGGAGCAAAGCTGATCATTACTCTTTTGTGTGTAACAATTTGAATATTACTGAAGCTGTTTATAATGCAGCATAAGAGGAACACATCAAAGTTTTTGAAGTCAGTTTGCTAGCTATGCAATTTCTGAGCATACTACATAAAACAAAGCAGTTAAGCATTTTTTAAAAAAACATTAAAAATGCGCTTTCTATAATGTTTCCTTTTCTTTCTTACATGCCACTTGAATTTGGAATGTGTCAGTCTGACTCGGTGAATAATCTTTCTATACCTATCTTTTCGCTTTATGTTGTTAGTGATACTTTTTCCATCCAGGTCCTCTTTAGAAATATTTTAAGATACATCCTTTCTGCCTGCACTTAACAGCTTTGGCTAAAAAAATTAACTTGCATTTGCATTTGTCTTGCTAAATGAAAAACACAAAGTACACTTGATTGTAGATAGCCTATTTGTCAGCAAGTTTCCCTCTTGGAAATATCTTAATTTACTTATGGTAGCTTGTTCCTTATAGCCTTGGTATGGGTGTTCATTTCTGGTTTTGTTTTCTTTCCCCAGAAAGCAGATGGAATGCCAGTACACCTGAAGCGAGGAGTTCCGGATAAGCTGCTTTATCGGACCACAATGGCTCTAACAATAGGAGGGACTATCTACTGTCTGGTAGCACTGTACATGGCCTCACAACCAAGAAACCAAAAGTAAATAAACCACAACTCATGGGACTTAACGACACTTTCTCTGAAAGACCTCCTGCATGTATTTCTTTGCACTTCCTTTAATTCTGTGATCATATAGGGTTCATTATTCAGGTAAAGTTCCTTGGAGAAAGGTGGTTGCCCTATATGTTCTAGAAATCAGACTTAAAGACATTTTAATTACAATAATGTCAATTTGTTGTCTTGCAGGAGTGTATGAATAGTTGGAGAAAGTTAAGCTTTTCCTTCCCTCCCCCAACTTAAACAATATTAGAGATAGGACAGGGGAAATACTTTATGGGCTATGCTCCACAGTCCTTAGCGACGAGACTGGTGAAGGGGCTGGAGGGGAAGCCATATAAGGAAAGGCTGAGGGAACTGGGACTGTTTAGCCTGAAGAAGAGGAGACTCAGGGGGGACCTTATCGCCCTCTACAACTACCTGAAGGGAAGTTGTAGTCAGGTAGGGGTTGGGCTCTTCTCCTTGGCAGCTAGTGACAGGACAAGAGGCCAAGGCTTGAAGCTGCAGCAGGGGAGGGTTAGACTGGACATTAGGAAGCACTTCCTGACGCAGAGGGTGATTGGGCTCTGGAATAGGCTGCCCAGGGAGGTGGTGGAGTCACCGTCCCTGGAGGTGTTTAAGAAAAGATTGGATGTGGTACTGAGTGGCATGGTTTAGATGTTGTGGTGTATTGGGTCATAGGCTGGATTTGATGATCCTGGGGGTCTTTTCCAGCCTTGGTGATTCTGTGTGATTCTGTGTGTGATGTTGCTGTTTCCAAAACAGTAAAACCAAATCATTTAAGTTTTATAACATACCTGGAACCTGTTTCTGTCATACACAGCTCATTTTATGTAAGCAGGTGGCAGTAGAACTTTCCCAAATGCTGGTATATTATTAAGTATTGGTACCTGTAGTGGTAGGACAAAAAGCTTATCTCCTTGGAGCATTTAAAGTGGATTTATTCCATAATGATAACATCAGTGTATGCAGCAGAGTACACCAGTGTTGCAGCATCAGTTATAGCAGGTTTTGAACATTAATTTATCAAAACTACCTTACAGTGCAATAATGATAACTACATGAATAATGGAACAGACAAGTCTTGAAAATTTCTGACCACTCCAGGTGGCCTGGTAGTGAAATAAGCATATTGGCACCTTTTTGTTTAGGTTCAGCTTGTAGATCTCAAACCAGACAATTGATTCAGCTACCCTACTGTAAGCTTTTTGAGATTGTAATCCTTTTAAGACACTCTCTTAAAACTCATTGGGTGTTTAACTGTAATTTTTGGTGAAAAAAGTCACTGTCATAGCTCAACTGCATGTTATAAGTGCACACACATATCTATCTACACATACACATTTCCTTTGCTGTGTGGGTGGAAGAGATAGAAGCCAATGAAACCCTTTCTTCATTCTTTTTCCCTTGTAATATGATAGCATTGAACTGCAAGTTTCATACAAGTCTTCACAAAAAGCATCCTCTGATTTGATAGGTCCTCCTCTATCCATGAACACTGAGTATTTACTTTTGGTCATCCAGGCTCTGGATAAGCATGGATTCACTGGCCTCTGTAAGGACCCATCTCTCCCAGAACTGTGCAGAAACCACCTTCCATGTAAATAAGGAAAACAGTTGATAAAGGAACCCAAAATTCCCATTTCTTCAATTTTCTAAAAATATTCTGATTTTTTTGTTCAAGTTACATAAAAAACCTATTACTATTCCACAGGAAAGAAAATAGCTACTTGTACTGTGATCTCATGTTTCAGTCAATGCTGGTATTTCAGGATAGGAGGGGTTAAGTTACTGAAATTTGTAAGGAGAGCAAGACTCAAAGATAGATAGCATAGAATAATTAAGTTTTCCGGGAACTGACAGCTGTGTTGCCTCTGCTAATAAAATTTTTTATCCTCAGTAGCCAATGCTTCCTTGGCTCTAAGAATCTTGTGCTGTGCGCTATTGAATCCTATGTGCATTGCTATATTCTGGGTATCAGAATTGTCTTTCTATTGCCCTGGGTCCAGCTCTTTGTCAGCAGCTAAAAACCACATGTACTAAAGAGAAGAGAAAAAAACATCAAAATTTGCAAATAACCAGAAAGTAGATAATCTATTGTTTTATTTTTGCAGTGTTTGGATTTTGAAGAATTATTTTTATTTTGCCTTTCTCAAAAGAAGTTGACCCAGCTGAAGCAGGATGAAGATGCTGCTTCAGCTTGTCAGATTTGCCTCTGGTTCAGTTGGAGGTTAAAGAATAAAGAAGTGTTGCTTTTCTGCAGCCATTGGGCAGGGCTCCAGTCCTGAGAGAAAGAGGAGTCTGCATTTCTATACTCCCACAGCAAAGTACTCTGAAGAACAATAAAGTTTGCAAGATGTAACCAGAAGGTTAGGCTGCAGCAGCAAATCCTTGCCCCTTTTCTCAGTTAGTTTTGAGATCATTATAAAGAAATTACAACATGGTAAATCCTTTTTCTTCCTAGAAAAAAATGCTCTGTTAAATATCTATATTAAAATATTTCTGATGCCAGACTTCTATGAAGATTCAAGAGGGTTTGAGTGTTTTAAATTACTGTTTTTGATGGAGAAACTTAATAATCTTATTCCTAAGCCTTCAAGAACACCTTTACCTTTAAAAGTAGTCTGTCCCTGGCCTGATGTTAAATGAGATCTTAAGTAAGGAGAACAAGGAATGAATTGCAGCATCAGGAAGGTTAATTCAGTATTTTGAGCTGTCATTCCTAGAAGTAGAAGTCTGACTTGGGCACTGCAACTTCATTGTAACATTAAAAAAAAAAGAAAAGGAGAGAGGCAGACTATAAAGGCCTTCTCAGTTTTGTCTTAGAAATTATGTAACCTATCAGCATTGAGAACTGAGAAAAGATGCATTTTAAGTGATTGCTTATACTCTAGTGTTTTGGCTTGAATGCATGGTAGAGAATAAATTAGAATAAGCTTTCATACCCCAAGGTGCTGGGTTTGGAAGGGAAAGCCTCTGAGACAATACTCAGGAACAAAATTCTCTCATGGATAATCATCCATCCTCCATGACATTATCTTATTGTTGAGAGACAGTGATTTGCTTTCTTAAATGATCCCTCTGGCAACTTGAATTCAATAGTTAAATCTTTGTAATGGTTTTTAAATAAGATCTCTATCCCTACTTTTTATGTGGGAGTTGTAGAAAAAATGCACTTGAGAAGACATTGATAGTATTCACATGTCTTTCAGCTGCCTTAAAAACAAAAGTATGTTAAGGATAGGATTCCTCCACAGTATTTGAGCATGACCACACCACCTCAACAGGCTTTTGGCTCAACATTTGAAACTTTCAATAGACTATTTCAATACTAAGACATTAATTGATCTTCCCTTAAAGATAAGCTTGACAAATTAAAAGGCACTTTAGGAATTAAACTAAGAGAAACAAGGAAAATGGGAATCTTATCTTAACAGACATCGAAAGGCTGAAGAGGCTGTTTAAGTACTCTCACACACATATACATAGTACTTATAGCCTCTTTACCCTCCTTTCTTCAAATTCAAGCCTTCCAAGAACCTTTAGAACAGTTGCAGATCATTTTTCCCCAGTCCTATCACAAACAATTACCCCTGCAAATCTTAAAATTAAAAGAAAATCCAGTGGTTTTACACAGAAATAAAGTGCATGTATTGAGTTAAGTCATATATAAAACCATGCTAAACTGTTGGGGAAAAAAACGTTACAAGCTACCTACATTTTAAGACACTTTTTTCCCTCTGCAGCCCTTAAACTTAGTGAAAAGTTTCACAGGAAGCTGAAGTTTGATCCCTGTTTTAAAATGGAAAGTGGGAAGAACTTGCCTGTAATCCAAGCATTAATTTTAGCAACAGACATGAAAAACAACCTTTAAGTATTTTGCATATTCAGTACTAATTGCGTCTTTATTAAAGCTTATTACTTTGAATCAATTCCAGTTAGCCATAGTGCAAGTGATGTACAGATTGCTAAGAAGTAGAAGCATATTTGCTGTGAGAGGCAGTGCTAACATGGCTGTCAATCAGCAATTAGGATATATGCTATCAAGTATCAGTATGGAATCTCACTAGTACCAGATCTTGTCTCCTGGTGCTTCCTATATGATCCCAGGCTGCTTTTGGGTGTGGTACTAGACAAGAATACATTTTATTTGTACATTAATTATCTCAAAATGCAAGGGTTTTTTCCTCCACCCAGTCTATTGCAGACAGCCTGTATTTGGCCTACAAGAAGGCATTCATCATCTCTGGCACCAAGAGGGATGCTGCATCATGCTAAAACGTTTTATCTAATTGCCTTTGCTCAGTAGATTCAGTGCTGCAAAAGTAGCGAGGTGGGAGGGAGGGGGAAGTTCTTTGCCTCTCTTCATGTCAGTTGCATGCCACCACCACTTTCCTCCCTTCTTCATTGTCACATTTTCATTCTTAAAGATGAAAAATTCTTGTTTACTTTTTAAAAATGCTGTGAAAAAAACACTCTGTGCCACAAAAAGAATGAAATTGTTTATAAGTGCTTCAAGGGAACTTCTGAAATTCTCATAGCAGAAGGTGTACATTTGTCACATGTATTTTTTTCGTCTGCAAGTTGGAACAAGCCCTGGAAGTCTTCTTTGTGAAGTAACGTGATTCTGTCAACCCAGCAATTCATATCTACTCCAGGTACACATGTGAACCTCTTACTACAGTGACAAGTCTTTGAAGAAGCTGGTCCACAGTGTAGGGTCTGATGACTTGCTGCTTCCGAGTACCTCACTATTTCAAAGGAATGCAGGAAATAATACTTCTTCCCTGCAGTGTTCTTGTACTTTGACCCATGTTACCCTGAATGTATATTGTACCTGGTGGTGTATCTTTGTTGCAATTCAGTCACACACATTAATCTTGCTATTAATTGCTCTATCAGTTTATGGTATGGTGCTACCTCAAACATCATAGATTCCCTTGAGCACCTAAAATGAGAAATACAGGCATTAATTATATTTGTTGCAAAAGTTTCACTTGAGGCATAGAGCAGAAAGAGCTAACTATTCATAGCAGAGTTCATTATGACCTCCCATTGTAAACCAGACATTCTTCCAACCAGAAAGCCACCATTAGCATTTTTCATAGCTGTTAATGTTACATGTGAGGAAGATTATCTGTGTAATCTTTAGTTGCTTACCTACTCACAAAAGAAGATTGAACATTGTCTAATCCACAACACTGCAAATTGAATCTTCCCTTAAAACCACAACAGGACTTCTTTGGAAGGAGCTAAGGTGAACAGGTTTGGAGGGGTGGAGAGCTCCTAAGTATCAATTCCACCAACTTAATCCTGATTTGTAGCCAATAGGCCAAAACTAATGAAATGCAGTTTTTCTGGCATGGAGAAGAAGTGTTACATGTTAAAGTTTATTCTTGCATAAGCCTAGGGAAAATGTTTTAGTTTTCTAATGGGAACTGCTTAAGCAGTTTGTATGCAAAACAAAAACCACACTTCAGCATGCTCTTTGTTAGCAGCATGACCCTGTGGAATTAACTGGGTTCAAGACTTGAGGCTTTCAAACAGCAGCACCAAAATCCTACATTGCAACAAAGGTGACTGGAGTCCACAAAGGTTCACCAAAACATGGAGAAACCAAACAGCATGTAGCACAGTGACCTTCTTACACTCTCTTTTCAGAAAGGCATACTTTAAAAACAGACTGAAAGAATGATTTCTGGCAATCTCAGAGATTTGCTGGTTTCTTAAAAGTTCACCTGGAGGCCTTTCTAAAGCTCTGTTACAGCTTACCATGGCCACTGAAGAACAGCTTGCTAGAGAAAGGCATGATTTTTTATTTAGAGATCTTCACAGCTATGCAGAGCCTGACAGATAATACCTATCAAGTCTGCCTGCAAAGAAGCTGTGTATTTGATCCCTCTGTGCTGCAACATGTAGAAAATTTAATCATAATACAATATCCAAGTGTGACAATATTAAAATGTTGGAATAATTTAGAGGCACGTGCCCTTCAAGAAATTTCTCATCTCTGTGTGACATATTTTTACTTTCACTGACCAACCGGTTGCAAGGAAAAAAACCTAGGTAATATGAAATTGCTAGACTACAGACTTAAATCCCATGTCCTTTATTTAAATTATAGGGATAAACCAAATTGAGTAAAAACCAGAAACATTTGTCTGTAGCTGTATTAACTAGAATCGTCCTTTCTTTCCCTGCTTTGCTTCCCTTCCTTCCCAAGAGTAGATGTCTGTGCTTTCCCTGCCACTTTTTCTGGGAGTGGGAAGCCACAAGCAATCATGTACCTTTTCACAGTATGATTTTTTTGCTTCTAGAACAAAGAGATTGGGTGGCCATAGAGTAACCAACTTGTTTCCATGACACCCATTCCTTATCTTGTGTGCAACCAGACAGACTGCAGTTTTCTCCAAACTGTAGCTCTTTGCATGGCTGACTGATCTAAGTTAAGGGAAGATCTGATTTGTCAACAGTAGGCCCAGCTTCTGTGGCTGGCACTCAGATACAAGCAGCAAGAGAAGAGGGAAAGTGACGCTGTCTCAGGAAACAAAGCCGTCAAGACAACACAAAGAGACCATCTGTAAGAAGCACTATCAAATGTCAGCAGGTCTACTAGGAATGGCACTTTTGACCACGTGTCAGAGTATACACCTATGTATAGAATAACAATATTTCAGCTGTAAGTTTTGGGTTGCATGTTTTCAAAATTCAGCAGCTTTTACCAGCCAGATGACAGTCTGTTGTGTGAACACTTGTATATGATGTTTAGTTTTCACATACTGTAAGCTCTAATGACCATCTGATACACATATTTCATAAGGACCACTGATCTGTATATTTATCTCATTTCTACATTTTCAGTGGCTGCATACAAGTCTTCGAATCCTAGATCAAGCCCAAACTCCTCTGAACTTCCATAGCTTTTATTAGGTAACTCTAAAAAGCATTTGCTGGACAGAGCTATATAGTATCTTGTGTGAACAGTTCTGCTCCTAATAACTGAGTCTGGAAGTTGCTGAACTCAGTGCATGAATGAAAAATTATGTGCTGTATTTTTCAGATATGCAGATATGGGGCCTGCAGGTTTAATTCTGTTTTTCAGTTTTCCCTAAGGAAAAATGTATTTCCACGAGCAGCAATAAACAAACAGATCTAGTAGCTGTAACTGACATTTTGCCTGGTTTGCACCACTGGCTTGAAGACATTAAACTATGCAATGTGCAGAAAACCTGTCTTCACAAGGCAAAGGAAAAGTTTTAGAAAAAAATATTTATTTAACTTGTTGAAATCCACTCTAGACAACTTAGAATTTAACTATTACTGCACTGTCTACCTTTGGATTTTAACACGTATTAGGCAAAAATGCACTAATAGCCTAAAAAACATTAAATATTTCAGTTTTACACTGTGAGGAGATGGTCCATGACTGATCTCCTAGAGCTGCAAATGTTGGAGACATAATGGTCTCCAACTCCACAGCCTGTGAAAGGTTTCAAACAATTTTTTTTTTTCTATTCGTGCATTTTTGTGGGGCAAAGTTGCTAGGATCCTACATGTTATTGTTTCTAGAGTCAGCTTTGATAGTATACAGAGTTCTAGGCCAGAACTAGAAGAGCCCTGACAGGTCACCAGATTTCAGATGGATCATCTCCTGGAGCCGTATCAGAACAAGTCTTGTTTCTGGGAAGGTATAAACTTATTTTTAGGTTGCATTTCCTTGCTCTTCATCATTCTATCAGCAGAATTTATGTTGGTTCAGGTTTGCATAGCAACCTGCCCATGTTAAACTCCTACTGGAAAAATCCAGTTCAAAGTGGAAATTATAAATGTGAAATAAGAAAGTCCTTTTTTTTTTTATTATAATGATCTGTTACACAAACATTCAAGGTTAGGCTGAAGAGCAGTAGAGGAAAAACCAACCAACTAAAAAAAACAAACTCAGAAGTTTGGCAGAGTTTCTGTCCTTTTTTACAGCTTATGACAGGAAATCCCTGCAGATTTTTCCCCTCTCAAGATTCCTTTCACATTTCATTTCTCCTGATCAGAAAGATCAAGTAGCAGAAAGCAATTTCTTTCTTATGAAGCAGTTTGTAATAGGCCACATCTCTGCAGCTCCAGACACAGGATTTGTACTGACATCAATGGAAATGCTAACTGTGAATGTGACAGTATAGGTGACCCAGTTCAGTGCTCTTTTGGGACTGAAAAAAGTTAATGGAACGCTGAGTTATAGATCAAACTATAGAGCAGTTATACTGAAGCGGTCCTTTTGCCATCTGAGGTATCCTACGTAAATCTGTGTTGTCATAGCTGCCCGGTGAAACAAATAAATTTCTGATTGTCCCATTGTCCTGGTTTGGGTTAGAACAGAACTGATTTTGTTCAGTGACTTTACTTTTTAGCTAAAGCTCCTCTGATTAACTACACTTTCTGAAATTAACAGCATGTTTTCACAGGCAAATGCCTGCTTCTATCAGTGATAAGGTCTAATGTTTAGATTTACTACTAAGGATTGCTATGCAGACCAAGGTCACTGCTAAATCTTGTGTACCAAGATGGGGATACAGAGTAAAAGGCTGCACCTGCAGGGAGGAGTGGACAGTTCAGGTAACCCTCTAGGTATTCCATTCCGTATATGTCATATTCACTATAAAGCTGAGGGTCAGTTCCTTCTTCCTTCCTTCTTCTCTTCTTCAATGGCCAGCATCTGAGGAGGACTCTGTCTGTTCTCCCTTTAATCTTGATCCAAGAGTCCCTGAATCCAGTTCCAGGATCCATCCCCCTTCGAGTTTGGTACTTGTATGCTGGTGAACCCTTTTGCACAGTATCAGTGGTGATGGTTACATGGTTGCCATCAAGGGGTTTGGTATATACAACTATATAAAAAAAATCCAGTATTTAATTTTATCATTGTTGTTATTATTTACATTAAAATCATTTTAGCTTTCATTTCTAATCCACAAGTCTGTCCTCCTCTTTTATTCCCTTTTCCTTCCTGGGGTGGGGGGTGAGGTGGGGAGAGGGGTTAATAAAGAATGTCTATCACTGGATTAGTAGTCAGACCAGCCTAAACCCTTGACACCCATCTGTAGAGAAAATACAACCAAGAGGTTTCAAGATAGGTAACATGGCTGGGTTTTAGATCTTGGGCTTGTTTTCTCCAGTGAGACCAGAGCATTTAACAAAAACATTGTTTACTTATGGTAGAAATAGTGCAAGAGTGCTATGAAAAAAATCTATCATTGCTTAAGTGTGCAGATGGAGCAAGTCTTGTACAATTAAGACTGAACATTCCTCACTGTTGTTTCATCACATATTTCTATATATAAAAAGCTCCTTGAAGCTTTGCATTATATTTGTATATAATACCATTTACAATTTTTTGTTTTGCTAAGAGTCCTTTTGATTTATCACAGAATAAATCATAGAATGTTTGGGGTTGGAAGGGACCTTTAGATGTCTTCTAGTCCAAAGCCCCTGCAGTGAGCAGGGACATCTTTAACTAGATCAAGTTGCTCATAGGCCCATCCAACATGACCTTGATTGTTTTCCAGGGATGGGGCATCTACCACTTACCTGGGCAACATTCCAGTGCTTCACCACCCTGTGAAAAATTTCCTCCTTATATCTAGTCTAAATTTACCCTCCTTTAGTTTAAAAACCATTACCCCTTGTCCTTTCACAACAGGCTCTGCTAAAAATCCTGCCTCCATCGTTCTTATATGGCATGTTTAAGTACTGAAAGGCTGCAATTAGCTCTTTCTGGAGCCTTCTCTTCTCCAGGCTGAACAACCCCACCCTGTCAGCCTTTCTTCACAGGAGAGATGCTCAATCCCTCTGATCATTTTTGTGGCCCTCCTCTGGACCCACTCCCAACAGGTCCACATCATTCTTGTGCGGAGGGCTCCGGGGCTGGACACCGTACTCCTGGTGAGGTCTCACAAGAGCAGAGTAGACTGGCAGTAGAGTAGAGCTATTTACTGATAGCACTCAATACAGTACACTTAATTATTAATTAATATTACAGTCCATGTGGATTTTGGCTGGAGTTTCAACTGAGTGATACATGAAAAGGGTTGCAGAACCTGGTGTAAAAGTTACTGTATACCTGCTATAATATTTGCAACAAAGAGCAATTTATGATCAGACATGTTGGAATAAATCTGAAGTGTATTAATTTTCTTAGGTTTGTTTTAAAACCAACTTTATCTCATACAAAGTCAGTTAACTGTTACCGGTTTTAAATAGTTATGGCAGTAACAATTACAAGCAACTTCACAGTCATGTTTTTGGTGAGCAGCTGAGTTCTGTGAGACAGAAGAGACTCTCAGAACTAGCAGCCTAAGTGGCCATGTAGCATCATCTTGCCACTATAAATTTTGGTTTTGTAGAATTTAGGACAAGCTCTGGTATTTAGTGCAATAGAATAGACAAGTTCAAAATTGTCCTCTGTTTCTAGCTATATGTATAATTTTGGTTACAAATCAAATGTGATTTACTCTATTAATCCTTCCACTAATTTTCTATTTTGTTAGGAATAAACTATGCAGGATATTAATTTCAATACACTAATAGAAGGCTTGAAATGCATTTCATGGCCTGCACAATAAGAACTGGGGGAAAAGGCCTCATTTTATTTACTGCAAATGTTGTATCTGTTCAAAGTAAACTTAGAATAATGACACTAATTCAGTGGACAGCTAGGAGTAAAACAAAATCTGGAGTATTTCTATTTCAAGTTGATCTTAAAGCAATTCATTCAAAGGGAAACAAAATGTGCTGATCTCAGGTAATCTAACCTTCAGAAGTTGTTAACTTTAAAATAAAGTACACACTAATTTTGAAGCTTTAAATGAGAAAAAACAAGCCAAACCAACCACAAATTACTAGAGTTTCTGGAATTAAATCCATCACACAGGAACACATACAATATTTCTTACTGATATTTCCTTCATGTGCAGATATAAGTGTTCACTGAATTTAAGCCAAAACAGAGTATCATTTAGCTTCCACAGAAGCTGACTCCATTAACAAAAGACTTTTTTAAAAAAAAGAATAAAATTCATCTAGCTGTAGTGTAAATGCCTCGATGGTGTTCTAAAACATACATTTACCCATCACAGGGCTAAATTCCTAGAGCACACACACTAGGATAGAGCATACAAAGCAGAAGAAAATAGGAAACTAGGACATGGATGAGTTTTAAGGCTGGAAGGCTGGTTAATGAAGGCTGGAAGAAAGAACATATGAAGAAAAAAACTGAGTGATGTTTTACAGTGAACTAGTATACGTTTTAATAAAACNGTTGTTATTTCCCAGCCCCCTTGTTGTTCCAGTCCAGATGTTATTCCACTCTTCTTCCCAGGCAAGTTTCTCTTCTCAGGCTCCTCTTCTCAGGCTCCCTTATCTTGCCAAGGTCCCTTGCCGTGTTTTCCTCAAAGCTGTTTACAGCTCACTCAGCTCCGAATACATGCCATGTCCTTGTTCCTTCAACCATCCCCCCACACTGACATACTGTGATACTGTGATAGACTAGTACACAAGCCAAAACCTGAACTCTGCTTTATAAAGGCAAATCTGAATGTGGCATCCAAACAACAGAAATGATACAAATCATGATGCTGAATTTCTCTGCAATGCTTCCCTAGAACATCCAAACTATTATGCAAAGTCATCAACCACACAGTTTTACTTCTTACTGCTCTGTTAGTACTAACATAAATAATTATGTTTGCAATGGAGACGTTGTTCTAAGAGTGGATGGCAGAAGGCAGATCTTCCATTACAGACCATTAAGAGTTCTGCTTGAAGAGAAGCTTATTTCTTTCAGAGGGTACTGAGGGTATTCAGATGTCTCAGTGAAGAGGGTTATTTATTTATAAGTGCTTCTCAGATGAACATATGCTGAGATCACAGACCTCAAGATAAAGAGGCCAGTGGATGAACACTTTAAAATGATTTGATTTCTGCCATTTAGTGGAATTTTGATGACGCAGAACACTCAAGAGTTCAATAACAACATAAAGCAAATGCTTTCTTTCTGGTACTTCAGACTAAACTAGCAATTGAAGTGAATATACTGCTTCTTCTAGCTGGAATGATTGGAAAATCATTTCTGATTCACTGACCTCTGTGTTTTACCCTAGCTATTGAACTTTGGTGTTGCAATGTTTCATGTAAACATGTTCTGCTTTTCCTTGCTAATGACCTGTCCTTCCCCATTCCAAATTTATGTAAAATGTAATCATATCTTTGAAACATTTTCATTTGAATTTGAGAAGTATCCAATATTAATGCAACATAAGAATATGCCAAGACTGATCACCAGTTTGAAAGGAACACACAGCTTCAGAAATCCATTTCTGAGCACCTAAAGGTGCAGGAGGCATTAAGCATGAACAGAAATGAAAGTTTGTTTTATATAGGGCTGTATGAAAGGGAAACACAAAGGGTTGGCAAGATGGAATAGTCTTGTTGGCTTTCTTCCATTAAAAATTTTTTATTATTGTAATAGGAGCTTTGCTGCAAATCTGCAATATTTTATTTTACTATGAGCCCTATGAATGTCACTAACCAACTCTTAGTTGTTTGTTCCAGTGAAGGAATATGGCCCTTATTAGATTACTGAACACTTGTAGTTCAGCTTTGCGAAGAAAACACTAAGCATTCAGCACCTGACAGGATTACAGCATGGTGGCCATCATGATTACTTTGTCAGAGACTGACCTTTGTTTTTAAAACATGGGAGGGAAGAGAACATCAGCTCAGTGCCTGTTTTGAGCAAGCACAACACAAAAGTTAGGGGCCATCTGTGGGAGACAGACTTGTGAACAAGGCTTTGATCTTCAAGCTATAAGAACAGATTTGTTTCAGCACATAGTTGTATGGATAGTAGCTATAGAATCATAGAGAGCTTTGGATTAGAATGGAATTTTAAAGGTCATATGGTCAAATTCCCCTGCAATAAGCAGGAACGTCATAACTGCTTTATGGTCTCACAGTGCCCAGTGTCTTGTTTCCTCAGGGGGATTCTTCTTGTGTTGTAGAAGTAAATGATTTATGTCCGCCATCTTGGCCCTCTGATGCAGATAAAATAACATGGTCCCACACAGCTTCAGTGTGAAGCAAAAGCATAGAACCTTTATTAGCCTGTGAAGCAAACTTTTATAGTCTAACTACAAGCGGTGTGCCCACTCAGTACAAAGTATGATTGGCAGATTCTAGCCACCCTGGATCTCTTAATTGGCTAGTTGCAGGCCCACAGCTGAGGAGTCCATATCAGAAAGCTACAGGTTGTCTTCTCATCTCTTGGAGCTCTTCCCAGAAAGTTCCTTTCTTTTCAAGTCTCTTTCCCCAGTCAGCAATCTTCTCATGGCCTTGAGTCCAGAGGAGAAAAACACCTCAGAGTGAGGTCAGAGAAAAATTAGTAGAGCCAAACTAAGTAAGAAAAATAACAGGTGTCTTAGTAAAACTTCATCTTTTCTATCAGGATGGGAAAGTACAGAGCTTTTAGCAAAAGTGAGAGAAACTTTATAGGGGAAAACAAGGTGCCTCTAAGCAGTTCCATTCCACATTGTGTCAAAACCAAATCCATGTTACATATTTGAATAAATCTCTATTAACTAAACAATTTGGAGAGGATATTTCCAGCCAAAGCAGAAAAGGCAAGCCACCTTCATAGAAGGATGCAGATTAGGCTAAAGATAAGGCGCACTTTGTGCAGCAGAACTATTCACATCTGCTTTTCTATGGTAGTCATTTTGTCTCTCAAACTTGCTCCCTTCCCTTCAAGGTTACACTTATCCTATATCTCCCTTAATATTTTAATCAGGTAATAAACAACATACAGATAATCTGGAGCTACCGACATCCTGACAGTCAATATTATAGCTGGCAAATTAGCCCCAACAAGTCACAAGCAGCAGCTGAGTTCTGCTGGTTTTCCTGACACTGGGAGCACAAATCTCTGTTTTCAATTCTATCAAGGCATTAGTTTCAAGATGTTTAATATTCTATAATTTTGAGGGAGATCAACAAATACGTTTAAATCACAATCAGTGGAGGAATGATTGATGGACAGTTGATTAAACCATATATTGCATAAGTGACTCACTGTGTTGCAATAAACCTTATTTCTGGACAGAGCTGCTTTGCTTTTGGTCAAAGCAAAAGAAGAGATGGCAGTGCATCAAGACACTAATACTTTGTAGAAGTGAGAGTACTAGTTATTATAACTTGTGGTAGCCCACAGGACCCAAACAATGCAGTCAAGTTGGTTTGTGAACTTGACTGGCTGCTTTGGAGTGGTCTCACTGCATTATGTCAGAGGTACTGCATCCCTATCCTCATCCATCACAGTATTATAATTCATCTGTATCTTCTGCTAAGCACAGTAGTAGTACAAGGTTACATTTTTTAAAAAATGAAGTACTGTAATAAATTTGCAATTCTATACTGCAGTCTAAGTGTGCATTTCTGAAAACAACATCAATTAAATATCTGGGAGAAAAAACACCAACTTAAAAATCAGTATTTCATGCAGGTAAATATGGGAATCACAGATACCGAGCAGCATAAAAAGGAGCAAGAAATGGCCTTTGCTCTAAAATACTTGCTGGTGAGCCTCCTCTCTGTAGGCAAAGGTACTAGGAGGTACAATTCACTGAGGCATGTAGCAGTTTAGTGGTAGACAACAGCCAGAGGATTGGAGAACCCTACTCACTGCATTCTACTACATCTAATGTCCCATCATCAGCAACCTATATTGAAAATACCTGTGTTACAGCAAAATGCTGTTTAGCTAATTACTTAATCAGAACAAGCAACATTAACACACACTGTAAACCACATACAACTTTGTGGGTCATGAAATGGTTATTTGTGTTCAATGACATAATAAAAATATTGAAAAAGTTGCCATCATGCCTTAGGCATATTCTCCCCACACAGCATCCACCGTGTATCATGCAGCACCATTCCCTAGCAACACAAAGCATTATTATTAGCAACTTAAGCCCCAAGGTTATTAGTGAGCTATGAACTCATGATACTCAGAAGATAAAAACCTCTAATACTTTTATTGCTCTCATTCACCAGCTGGTGTTTTAATCATAATATGTTGTCTCATTAAAAATCATTACATTAATTCTGTATGTGATTAGAATCCACAAAGCCTGTTACATATTCCTCTAAAAATAGTCAGCTTCCTATAGTCTCTGACAGTGCTTTCAGGTTTGTGTTAAAGCCTTTTCTGAAGAAAGGGTGAAAAGGAACACCCATATACACTAGGATTTTCCCTTAAGGTAGAAACAAAGCCTTTGACAACAAAGGTCTAGGCAATTGAAGTGGGCTGTGTGCTGAAACTCGCATTGTGAAAGGCAGGCAGGCTGCTCAAGTTTTAGCTTTAACCATCAAGCTCTGAGTAATCAGCAGTGAAGCATTTTCTCCCTATTTCCCTCAGCACAGTAGTACCTCAGCCTTAGTCTCAGAAATGCTTGTTGTTGGGTGGCATTTGCTACACAGGATCCACACTTCCATTAGGAAGTTTTTAGAATTCATGAATGGTATTAAAAAAAGTAAAAGCATTGCTGTAGAATAAAATCCCTGGAAACACAATCGAGGATGGCACTCATCTGCTTCACAAGTAAATTAGGGTAAAGGAAAAACTTCAGCATTGCCATACTCAGTGTTTTTCTGGGTCAGCAACAAGCCAGGGCCCTCCTCCTAGATAAAACTTCTGCTTCCTCTTGTTTCATTCTTCACCTTCCTTATTAGCCTGTTTCTGCTCTTATGCAAAGTACTTCTGAATCAAATTACAGGGGCTTGAGATTAGGAAGAACTAATTTTCTGGGGAAATTGCCTTGTCTGCCGTTCAAGACTTGCTCTCAGAGCACTGCTCTTGATGGATATGGCTGCCCATGCAGCATGGGGTGCAGCAAGGAGGCCTCATCTGTTCAAGTTGCAGATCCAGACACACAGGATGTCCAAAATTTCTCCTTTCAAGCTGTTGAGCGCTGCAGCTCTACTTGTGCAGCATTATTCTGAGACATGGTGCCAATTACATGTCCTTTCCACTACCACAGAGCCGCTAACTCACATCTCAACAGGGAATACTGAATCACTTTCTAAACAAAAAGTAATGAAATTAGTCAGGACAAGGGAGGTTTCCTAACAGTCAGGATCCAGATGTTCAGAAGCTATACAATTAGCACTTCTCTAGGCAAGACAACCACTACTAGATAGAGGCTAGACTTTTTTCAGGGAGACATTCACCATGAAAGGGAAGGCAAAGCTGCAATCTGACCTTCTCCTAATTCCAGTTAAACACTATAAACAATTTCCAGTTCATTTCACCCAATGACAGGATTACAAGTCATACTGAATATTTCTTTTTCAGTGACTGTGAAAGGAATGGGAATTGAGACTGTGAAGGCCTTATGTCACTCCCCCTTACGTTGGTCAGCCTTCAAAGGGAAGCACCATGGCTTCCTCCTGAAACTCTGAACAGTACCATGAGGCAAACACTGGTGCTTCCAACCCTCAGGCCAGGCAGGCATAGGAAGTAACCTCAGCTCACTCTGTTTGGGAACCGTTTGGACTTGAGAGATCAGCAAATGCATGGTGAGTCTCGGTCTCACCATCCCACCCACTGGGCATGGTCATGTTCCAGTGACAAGGTGGGACAATAGTTGGCAAACTGGTTTATGGCCAAGCTGGTAAATTCACACCAACTCCCACTTGCTGGCATTCATCAAATAGATAAAATACCACATCACAGTAATGCCAGATCCCACTCTACCAATAAAATGTCACCAAATGGTACCTTCTGAATCTCAGACTGAACCATAACATTTCTCACCACCAAACCTTCCTCTTTACTCCTGACAATTATCACTTGCATTTTGTGTTCTTGAGGCAAAAAAAGTATTCACTAAGCAAGAGATGTCTTTGGTTTTGCACCTTCTATTTCAGAGGCTTGAATTCCTAGAGCCCACAGACTGTGATTCACTGCCAGCTCCTCAACACAAACTGTAGGATTAGTAATTCTCCTTCAAATGGAGAATTGCTGTCTGTAGGGACCAGTGGAGTTCCTAGGGCTAGGACAAGAAGGTGGTCTCAGTGCAATTCAGGCTAATACTCTGTTTGCAAGTGTTATAGGGTATGTAAATGGCTGGAGGTATCCATCTCCACCCCCCTGACTGTTAATGTGTTTGTTTGT
The DNA here is from genome assembly GCA_013396975.1 of Bucco capensis. Taxonomy (NCBI): domain Eukaryota; kingdom Metazoa; phylum Chordata; class Aves; order Piciformes; family Bucconidae; genus Bucco; species Bucco capensis. Next base: position 2,263 of record VWZO01018929.1, on the reverse strand, counting down.
AAACCCTTGGTGGGGGTAGCCCTTTTCACTGGCTGAGCAGTGTGGGTAGGAGTGGAGCCAAGCTGGCTGCAGCGGGTTGGCAAGGCAGTCTGCACCCCTGCTGGGTGGTGCCTGCCTGACGTGAAGTCACGCTGGTGGTGCCGGCACAGCTTCCGCAGAGCTTCCCCAGCAGTGGCAGGTGGGCGGCCCCAGCACTGGAAGAGGGGTGCACCCTGCACTCCACCAGGCAATGGGCAGCGGCAGACCCAGAGGGGTGAGCAGTGGCAGCCCACACTTGCAAGTCCCCGCTGGAGCAGCGAACAGCAACAGCCCGCTCCCATGAACCCAGGAACTGATGCAAAAGGTGGTAGAAGAACAAGCAACGTAGCTACGAGACAGAGGCGTGGACGGCACACCAGGAGGGAGGAACTTCCACAGCAGGGACTGCTGGGAGCCGCTGGTGCTTCTGGGAAGAGGAAGAAGGAGAGACAGCGAGAGGGAGAAAGTGTGCTCTACTCCATCTTG
>VWZO01018928.1:157244-168007 GCA_013396975.1 Bucco capensis | reverse complement strand
CCCCCCCCCGCGTACGATCCCAGACCACACGAGGTCCTTCCGCGCGGGGTCCCCGCACCTCTCTGACCGTGAGTGCTCCCTTCGCTTGGGGTACCTACGCTTCACGCGTGCTCCCCCCACCTTGATTTCCCCGCCCTTCACGCGTGCTCCCCTCTCGGTGTCCCCACACCTCAGGGTGCTTGCCTCTCTTGGTGTCCCCATGCCTCCGTGCCCATGGGTGTTCACCACCTCAGGGTGTCCCGGTGCTTTCCACCCTCCTTGCACCCCCACACTCTGCCTGCTCTTTGATGTCCCCATGTCTTCCACCTATGAGTGACACACATGCACTCCCTGCCTTCGCAATGTCCCTTTATCCCTTGCCCCACATGTGCCTCCATACCCTACCAGGCACTCCGTGTCTCAGGCTGTCCCTGCACCTCCCACCTCACCTATGCACCCTATGTGTCCCAGAGTGTCTCCAGGACCTGTGGTACCATGAAAATCCCAAGGACGCTTGTGCTCATAGAGATTTTGTCCCTGGCTGGGCGCTGAGGTTTGGCTTTCCTAGGCAGGAGCCTCCATCCCCACTGGTGACACTGTGCCATGATGCCATCGCTGCTGGCACCTAGCCTGGCACTTTTGTTACACCTTCACCTCCAGTGCAGCACTCCAATGGGCACTCAGACAGCTAGAGTGGTGGGTGCATCCGTACGCTGGAGGTGGTCAGAAACCCTGGGGCTGGCCAACGACACAGACGCCTCTCAATTGTCCTGCTGGGCAGGGAGGCTGTGTGACTGCTGTGGTCCACCAGGCTGCAGCCAGGCGCGTGGTCATCCCTGGACACTACCACAAGTATCTTCCTCCAAAGCAAACACATTTGCTCAATAAGGACTAAGGAATCCTGTAAACTTCTTTTGCCTAACAGGAGATAACACTGTCGCTGGAGTTTTATTTCTGCCTATTGCTCTGTACTGACTGTCCGACCTCGTGCTGCTCTCCCACCGAGACACATAGAATCATAGCACCCCAGGCTGGAAGAGACTTCAAGGATTATCTGGACCAACGTTTCTTGGCAAAGCATGGTCTAGACAAGATGACCCAGCACCTGTCCAGGTGAATCTTAAGTGTCCGAAGCTAGGGATTCCGCCATTTCTCTGAGGAGATTATTGCAACAACTAATAGTTATCATGAAAAATGTTCACACTGTGCCTGCAGGCCCCAGGGGCATGGTGGGGATGACAGCATGGGGGTGACAGCAAATCCTGAAGTCTGTAGTTCTGAAACTGCCCTGTGCCACAGAAAGGAAGAACAGAAAGAGTTTCTTTTGCCCAGTGTCTCACCGAGTGCTGTACCATGGTTCTCCTGCGGCAGAGGCAATAGAGGACTCTTGCCTGCATCAGCAGGTAAACAGGTATTAATGTTAAATCTTGTTTGAAAGACATCAGCCACCTGTGTTTGACAGGACTTCGTGATTCTGCCTTGTGTTTCCCGGGTGGCAAGGCTGTGCTGTGGTGCTGAGGGCTGGGTGCCAGCTGCAGGTACTAAGCTGTGATGGGGAGCAGCCTTCTTCCCATCTTGGTGGTGCTGTGTCCTGTGAGGTGTGTGTGTCACAGCCCAGCTGGCTGCACCCAGGCTACCTCTAAGGAGGAGCTGGCCGTAAGGAGAGGAAGCTTAGTGATTTAAACTGAGAGGCAGAAGAGGTGCTGGAATCAGGAAATGAGATGAAAGGCAGTTTCAGTGGTATGAGGTTTCTGTCTAGGCAGAACTTCCTCAGATAGTGGCTTCCCTGCTCTGTTTCCATGCTCCACTTCTACATCTGTACACCAGAGAGGTTTTAAGAATGAAAAGCAGTGAACAGAAGATGCACAGGGCACCCCTTCCCGCTGCAGGCATGTGCAGCTTTTGGAAAGCCAGGCCATTGGAAGGAGCTGTGTGTGCATTGCTAATGATCTTAGTTAATTACTAGGAGTGTCCCCTGTCCACTGCTGAGATAAATGGGGCTGTATGTTTCCTGCACACACCAATAAGTACACCCATAACCAGCCAGTGTGAGACTGTGGCACTTCCCTGGCTTTCACAGAGCTCACTCTAGCTGAGGGTCTGCCCCATAGACAAACGCAGGCTCTGTGAGCACTTGCTGGGTTCAGTATCTGTTCCCCAGCTCCTGTGCACACAGACCCCTCCACAACCCTCTCTGCCTGGGGGCCAGCAGCACTCACCTTACAGGGGAAGCATGGCAAGAAGCTGCTGGAGGAGCAGAGGTACAGATGAGATGCAATAGTGGGAGAGCAGAGAAGAATGGGGAAGGAAAAGCAGATTGTCTGCATGTCTTAAGCTTTCTGTTCCCCCTTATTTAAGAGCCAATTAGAAAGCTCTAGAAAGTGCTCAAGGTAAGTCTCTGGTAATAACCTGCTGTGCTGTTTCCTGTGGGTTAGGCTAACATCTGACAATACTCTGACATCAGATCAAAGTGGTCAAAAAGCTTTAGGTTCCCAATCCTAATAGACATATAAATGTTCATCCTTGCATGAAGCACTGAATCTTGAAAGGAGGAGAAGCAATTTGCAAACTTGGTGGGAAACACCAGCTCTGGGAGAGTCAAAGGTAAGTTCTTTGCTTCATAACAAGTGTCTTATCAAAGGTATTGTATGTCCTGCATGTGCCTGGTAACAATCCTACATCCCTCTCCAGGGCCTGCTTCAGGACTCCGGAAGTCTCTGTGGCCTAGGGTGCAGAAATCAGACAGCCCAAATTCCATCTAAATATTTTGTCAGAGAAGTCTGAACTATTGCTTTGGTTAACAGGGTGTGGTGGAGGAAGCACAGAAAGTCCGATTGTCCTTCCTTGATTCTGCAGCTCTTGCTTGTGTTGGCAATCTTTGTTCACCTCTGTGAGGTGTGTCAGGGTGGGCCCACAGCTTGAGCTGATTTCTGCCCTTGGCTATGCAGTGACCACACCAAGTGGGACAAGTGACCACAGGTTCAAAAGAAAGGGAGAAATTTTCCCCACATAAACATAAATTTCATCACCCATAATGTGAGCTGATTTTGAGGTTTACGTGCCTTTATCTGTGCATCTGAGTGATTGCTTTCCAGCATGTTCAAGAATTCTTACTTAGACAATACTAAACCTCCTCAGAGAGGTTAGGAAGACAGTTAAGTTTGCACTTCTTATACTGCCTAAACTACTAGGGAGAACACCAGCCCACTCCAAAATGCCTCCTTCTGGATTCCTTGGGCTTAGAGGGTGTCAAAACCAGTCACATCTCATTTGTTTCATGCAGCACATCAGCACCACTGACCCTACTGCTTTGTCATCATGCTAATCTTTTCTCTTTTTATAATTGGATGTGTGCTCCCTCCTTGCTGAGTGACATTTGAAGAATGGCCTGTGGGATCAATGAGAAAGGGCTGGGAGAAAGAGGTAATCACTTTTATTAGCCCAGCTGACATAATTGGAAAAAGCAGCCAGGATTTCGGGCATGCAAGACCTTCCTCAGGACTGTGACTAGCTGGGATGCTGGCCTTAGCCCTGCCTGCCCAGATGTTTAGCACAAGCTGGAAAGCACAGAGCACTCTGATATTAAGCAGCTGGCCAGATCAGGCCCTTGACAAGCACTTGGAAGTGACAGTCTTCAACACAGTGTTTGGCAGGAGAGGAATTTGTAAGAGTCTCTTCTTGCAGAGAACTGATAATTAACAGTTTTTATCTGGTATGTCACTGCAGGAAGGGCTGCAGAGTAACACAAGCAGCATGCAGATAGCATGCAAGCATCCTTCCGGTGGCTGTGGATTAGCACCAGCCCCTGCCCTGGTGAGCAGCCCATCTTGGCCTGACCCACACTGGGCACCCTCCAGACAGTGTGGCAGTGCTTGCTCCAAGGGGCTTCATTCTGCTTTTCCCCTTTTCTCTGCTGCATTTGTTTGCATGTGCCTGGCTCTGGGGGTCAGCTTTGGGCACTGGCTGCGCTGCAGCAGTGTTGTGCTGGGGCAGCTCAGCAGCCTGCATGAGGAGGGATGGGGACACTTTCTGTGGGTCACCTCTGCTTTCCTCTGGCGGCTTTCGGCTTCCTCATTCTCCTGCTTCAAAGCAGCTTGGCAGGGGTCAGGGAGCTTTCAGCAGGTCAACTGTGGTGGCAGCAATGCAGCCTCCTGGATCTCAATTTCTCTTTCTCTCTTGCTTTCTAAGCCATGAGAGGGAGCCACCTGTGACTCACAGCTCCCCATTCATCTCTCATTTATGTTTGTTTGGAACAACAGTTCAATTAGAAATCAGAGTTTGAGTGATAAAGTGATTATTTTTGTTTACTAGTTTCTCTCTTGGAGCTCCCTGCCCAGCCTGTTTGGAGCCCTGGGGTGTCTCCATGCTCCAGGAACTCCCAGCCATAAGGAGAAGCTCAGGGCTCCACTTGCAGCAGGGAGGACAGCAGAAAGGGCAGAAACACTCTTGCTTCTTTTTGACAGGAGACACGCTGCCACGTCCACTGTCCCCAGCCCCAGCAACCCTGAGAACCATGTCCACCCTCTGCTCCTCCACGGGTGGATAGGGTGGTAGAGTGGCTCTCTGCCACTCTGGGGACTGCATGATGGCGTAAAGTGCCTGGGACAGCACCCATCTGCCATAAGATCATCCCTAATGCTTCCACCAATGCCACCACTGTTACAGAGTGCCCATCCCCACATAAGTGAAGGTGCCATGGAGGTGTGAAGGGAAACTGAGCAAAGGAGGAAATCATTCATCTTGCGCCAAGATGGGCAGGAACCTCCTCAGGTCCTCTGGGTGCATCTTCCAGGGCATCTGCTGAGTGTGGAAGATCACTATTAACCTCTGGAGTACTGGTAGTTGTAAGGAGGCAGTTATCCTTTTTTCTCTTTTTAGACTAGACCAAGGAAAAAGGAAACTGCTGAATATGAGCAATGACCCCAGTGAAAACTGAAGAGCTTTATATGGAACATGACACTGGCTGGAGCAGCTGAACATCAGAGATTCATTGTCTCTGGGCCAAATACTGAACTGTAAATCAATACTGATGATGAATACAGGTTACAAAATGACACAAGATGAGGGCAGCAGAGGAAACAGATGAGAGCACCACAATAAGAGTTAGAGATAAAAGATTGTTATCAAGACTTGGTTTTTTAACTTCTTAGTACTTTTTTCCCCATAATTGAGTATCTTTCTCATAAGCAGAGAAAATCACTGCCTCTAACCCTTACTTCCCTCTCAATTTATCCCTGGTAATGACCTCTGAGCCCATGCTGCCAGCAGTCTTTTCTTGTCCACTCCCTAAGTATCTTGTTTCCCTGCATGGTGTGAAGATATGGTGTGAGGCTGCAGCAGGGGAGTTTGCCACACAGTGGAGGTTTTTTGAGTGCAAAATGCACCCTATCCTCTAGGCATCATCAGCACTGAGTTGGTTTCTAATCCATTATCCCCACCTCCCCTCCTCAGCAGATTAGAGCAGACATCAGTCAGGTGCAGTGGGCACCAGTGGCCACAGAGCACGTGAGGCTATATAAATGTAGCCATAATTTCACAGAAGCCTGGGCTGGAGCCACGTTGAATTACACTCTCATAGTGTGAAGCAAACAAATCTGATTCAAACACAAATGCATCCAACTGTGGCCATACTGAAGTGCCTTGCTTCTCAATTCCAGCCTCTTTCCTGCCCTTGTTCTTGCAAGGTAGTCTGAGCTCCTCACATGATGCCCAGCATCTTTAGGAAGGAGGCAAACTGTATGGCACCTCCACTAAGAGAGTGTAAACCTCTGACTTAAATAATGGGCATGTGTATACGAGGCACACCAGGGAAGCCACACAGAAAGCACAGGGCCCTCTGCCTTCTTCACCTCTCCATCATCAACAAAGGTCTACTATACCCCTAGGGTGAATCTGGGTCCTGGAGACAGAGGTCCTTGCTTGCAATGGGGCCAGAGCTTCACCTCTCATTCCTAATTTTAGAAGGCTACTTCATGAGCTTATAGGAAAGGAAACTCTGTGTGCTGGAATATGTGCCCAGTTCTGCTGAGTCCAAGAGGAAATTTGTTTTTCCTGAGAGTTTTCTTATCAAATCTGCTGCATATGAAACCCAAAATATCTTTTCAGTCATTGTGCCCTTAATTTTCTGTTTTCTGTCAGTGAGGCAGAATTAATTAATCTTCATTCCTCCACACATCTGCAGAGGACATCCACTAATGCCTGTCAGGTCTTCTGAAGTGGACTTCACAAGGTAGTGATAAAAGGTTGTTTTTCTCTGTGATTACAACCTATATGGTCCTATCCTTTCCCTAAATACCTTGCTGAAAAAAGAAAACCACAATACAGAAGAGGGTTAGGGTGAGCTTAGGCTTGTCTTATTTCTTTGTAATGCCTCAGTCTGACCGTAGCCATAAGGCTTCCTGTTTGACACAGAGACTGGACATTTGCAGTAGGAATTGTCATGGAGGTTTTTCTCTTAGTGTGGAAGTGAATCAGTGCCCTGGAAGAAAGGCAGTGGTTGTGGTACACAAGATTTGGGGGACAGGAAGAGCCTTTAGAAGTGAAAGCTTTGAGAAAAACTATCACACTGAGAGTCCTGGACACAAACATCTTCAGAATATGCAAAGATGCTTATTTTGATGGTTACCATCAGCAAATTTGCCTATTTGGGAACCGTGTCTAATGGCAAGAAGGGTGATGGATGCTAAGGTATGAAGGTGATGCATACAACAGGAAAGGGTAGGCAGAACTCAATTTCCATAACTTGCACATCATTTGCTCCCTCTCAGCCTCATCATGACAGCTAATGTGAACCTTGCTTAACTTATTCTACAGCTCAGGGAGAAATTTGCAGCACACTTCCAGCTCCTATCGCATACCAAGTATATCTACATCGACAAGTCCATGTTTTCTCTGCTCATTAATGAAGTCTGAATTCAGAGCAGGGCATGAAAGTGAAAGGCACTGTGTCTCCTGGCCAGTCACACTCTTTAGGGGGCCCCAACCCACTCTGGAATTTCAGAACAAACACTGTGTGTAACTCCTTAAACAATGTGAGTAATTGCTTTTAGATGGGCTATTGTGTGTGGCATTCACCTGGGAGATGGTATCTGGGAATGGTATTTTGTGTATTAGTGCATTTTAATAGCACATGAGATTACATCTCTGGCTAGTGTTTTTATTTGCTACAGTATGATAATTGGGTGATTTTCATCTGTGGTTGATTTTTTTTTTTAATGTAGCTAGCCCTGAGGGAACTGCTGTAAGACTCTCTCTTACTAAAATTAGCCTTGGCAAACTTCAATTCGCCCAGCTCATGGGCAGAACACTGGGATAAAAAATGGCTACAAGTCCAACTAGTTAAACAGATAAATAGAGTACCTGTAAGCCTGGAGTTTCTCTCCTACTCAGCCTATTAACCTCTTCGATGAAGGCACAGACTCAAGGTTTTGAGGTCCCTGTATCTATCCTCTAGAATTCCCCTTTGTCCCCCAGAGAATAGACACACTCTCCCAGTTCACTAGGAAAGTATCAAAGGCTCGAAAAAAGGGATGTGCATGATGCCTGAGGACTGTTTTGATTGCATCCCTGGGGATGCTGCTGCAGCGATGGCCCAGCCCTGGCAGTCAGCACAGAAAGCAGGGAAGCTCTCCAGGAACCCAACCTCTGTGCCTGCTCTCCTGTTATGCAGTCACCTGTGTCCAGCTCTTCGAGCCCATGGGGACCTCCATGACACTACATGCCACCAGGAGAAGTTTTCTGCACTAATGTTTGCAGTTCTAGAAAGATTTTCCCCCAAAATGTCTCTGACTTCTGCATTGCATCTCAGCTGCTCCCCAGGGCACATAAACCAAGAGTTATAATGAAGAACGTAATGCATGAATCAAGCATAACACGTGCTGGCTTCTTGCCTTCTCCCCAGAATGAAATAAGTAATGTCATGTTCCTGATATGCCTGTAAATATTTGTGCAGTGAATTGAGCCCTGCCTAACCATTGATTTCCTACTTCAAAGGTTTCATAATCGCTTGTATAACCCTCTGGTGGAAGTGGAAATCAGGTAGAGGTGTCCCAGAGACTTGGAGGAGCAGGTGACACAAGAAGGAGATCCTGCATTTCCAAAATGCAGAGCTGGTTGTAAGCGTAGATCTGAGTTGAGGATTAGGGAAGGGAGAAGGCAGAATTACCATTGCCCTCTCATGGGGTAGAAGTGCTCCCTCCAGTCTCCACAGTTCCATCCATGGAGTTTCTAGCAGCCCACTTAGGTCCTCTGCTGAGATGCTTTTTATCCTGATAATCATGCTGAGCTCTTCTCCCTACTGATGCCAGGTTCCTCTGAGTCAGGGTTTGAAAGATCTTGCCAAAAACTCATGCCTGTTCCTGGCAGCTATAGGAACAGCATGCATGAAGCTCTTGGACTTGTACATTGGTTTTTGATGCTATAAATGCAAATGCAGTGAAACTAATCTACTTCAAGCTTAATATAAAAGTCTTGGGAATACAGCAGCTAGAGAGGCCTGTGCAATTTCCACAACACCAGCAGAGAGGTGGTGTGCTGTGTTCTTGCCCCACCACCTTTGCACAGGAGGAGCCCCTGTCTTTCCCAATAGGAGCACAAGGGGCCTTTATTTCAGTTTTTAACCTCTCTATAAGTCACTACATCTCCCCACCCTTCCTGGTGTCCCTGTCATTGATGAATTCAGTAGTCATCACTGTTTCATTTGTAATGTAACCACAGGCAACCAACTGGATGCATGTGCACTGTGGGTGAAAGGCAGGGAGGGACCTGTGTGCATCTCTGTCAGTGCCAGCAGCTCCCTCTGCACAGGATCAGCCAGAGGGGTGGTGGAACAGGACCAGTAGGACTTCCCAGCTCAGGCAGATGGGGAAGGTGGCTGTCCCTTTACAAGCACAGCAGCTTCTTTTGCTACTCGAGACTGAATTGTCGTACAAGAGCAGCGTTCACATCCCAGAGCTGAAAACACAGGGCTGTGCACAGCAGGGTGGAGGTACATTGGTCCAGAAAAAGGAACTTTTGCCCCTCATCTGTTTACAAACTCCTCATTTCTCACCAGATATTTGCAACAGATCGTTAGTTTCAGGTCCTAAACTACTCTTGTGCAGCTGAAAGAAGCAGTCTGAGGAGATCACAGAATGTCAATCACCACATCCCCTGTAGGACTGTGGGCACAAGCAGCTTTGACACTCATCTGCATATCAAGGTGGATCAGGAGCTGTGGCCACCAGCAACCGAATGTAGCATAGGGCTTTCTTCCACAAAACCACAATAGGTGTTTGAAGTGAAGGCTTCCTTTTGAGAGTACTCAGACCTTTAAACGGTTTCCATAACAACTTCAAGAGCTTCCAACAAGACAGTCTAAAGTTAAAAGAATCCAGGTGATTTCACAGGCAAAGCAGAGGTGTGAAGCAGACCTGGTCTGTCTGATGTCCACTTCATCAGCTATCTCTGTCCCATGCAGAGCAATCCAGACTTTTCCTCTGTCCTTTCCAGATTTAGAGTTTTAGGGTGACTGTGGTTGATAGACCCCAGCAAGACAGAAACATATTACAGGAAGATATGCATTCCCTTTCCTCATAAATCTCAGTTCATTCCTCTTGCATGAGCTAAGGCAGCTGCTGAGTCTGAGTGGGTGCAGTTTTAAAAGTGAAAATCCTGTTGAAGTCCAAAATAAATAATAATGAATTTAGCCATGTGAGAAGTAATTATAAGGCTTTAAATAAAGGAAACTAAAATAAACAGCACCCCTATCCTTCACCTGCTAGCAACTTGACTTCAGCAGTTGTATTTCCCAGTCAGGGTGGATGTGGATGGTTTACTGAAGCAGGTAAAGCAGCCCAGAGCGCACAGAGTGGCTGCTTTCCACTGATCTCTGGTGCCAAGAGTAACAGCCTTTTCCGTCAGACTGAGTGTGGGACCAGGAGGTCTTGGGTCCTGGCTCTATCACTCACTTCACCAGCCAAGTCACCAAACCTTTCTTTTCCCCCAAGAATGTGAAGCTGATTAACTAAACAACCCTCACAGTCTGTGTTATTATTATCACTATGAGTGAAGTCAGCAGCTTTTGTGGGAGATGTGAGAGACCCTGGTTCACAGGAGCTTTGCTGTGGGGAGAGGTATAAAAGCATCTGGCCCAGCCCCACGAGACCCAGCTCTTGGTTTTTAATTTGGCTTTTTTCTTGGTCACTCCTTCTCTGAAGCTAAAATCTTTAAAATAGGAGACCACATCAGGAACAAAAATGCCTCAGATTGAATCCCAAAAAGGCAAAACAGGTGACAGAGTTGAAGCTGAGCATGGAATCTGAAACCCTTCCTCTGTGTCCTCTACATGGCTGCACCATCTCATTCATAGGCACTTCTCAGGCTCCTTTCCTGCACATTTAAGTCCATGACCAGAACTCGAGGAAATTCTACTAAGTACTGGATTTCTTAAAATGCAGAACTTTTTCTGGAGTATTGTTTCAAATTGCACTTCCCTTGATGCCCTTCAATTAGACACAAGAATGTAATGCTACCACATGACCTCCAAACTACCTTCAAACAATTTTCACTCCATGCACAGTGTCTTCTGTATCCTATAAAGGCAAAATCCTCATTTCACTCACCTACTTCGAAAAATAAGAAGTACATGGTAGTTGTTCAGCACTGGCTAAATGAAAAACAAGCTTGTTGATTAGCTATTCATTATGTAAATACTAATTAAAACTAAATAGTCAACTCTTTAAGAAAAAAAAAAAAAAAGCCAAGCAGTGAGGGGGGCTATGCAGTGTGTCTAGGTGAGCCCTGGC
>VWZO01018928.1:119359-157164 GCA_013396975.1 Bucco capensis | reverse complement strand
AATAAAACAAAAAAGACAACTTTTTAAAAAAAAAAAAAAAAAGCCAAGCAGTGAGGGTGGCTATGCAGTGTGTCTAGGTGAGCCCTGGCCTGGGGAGCACAATGGCTGGGGCAGGTCTAATGGATGTGGCTGTGACCCAGCACTGGAGAAGGGTCAGGAGAGGTTGTGCCACAGAGCAGATCCCACATGCTGAGCCTATCAACCATGCTGGGCTTGGAGTTGAGAGACTCAACACATGGTCTGTGACCCAGGATGAAGAAGGGCAGCCACAGGGGATGACAGGAAACAAAATGTTTCTGACAGAAGACCTCTGTCAGACAGCCATCATAACCAGTGTTGGGAAACAGAATAGGACAGGATCTTGGTTGAGTCCTTCAACAAGCACAGGGGAAACACCTCATTAATAGCTCTGGCTTGCAGGAGGGCTATCCGGTCTGTGAGATGGGGAAGTGATTATCCCCTTCACAAGAAATGATCCAGTTAATCCCCAGCTTCCTGCTCCTTCGATGGTGACTTCAAAGCCGGTAGCAGTACACAGGCTAACACATGACCAGGGTTCTGGGAGAGCCATGGAGCAGGGGCAGGAAAAAGGACTGAAAATCACCACTGCCATCAGTTCTACAGCAGAGGAACTGCTAAAATCCTGGTGGTCTCAAAAGCTGCCTTCTTGGCAGGAGGTTCCCTGCATGTTCTGGACTTTCCCTGAATGCCTGCTAAACTATTTTCAGCAAGACTGGAGGAGAAAAGGGCATCTTCTCTTTCTTTCTGGAAAGCCCTGAAGACCAGGTACCTCTGCTTGGCAGTGGTATCAAGCAAAGGGAGCACCAAGTCCCTCAGCCCTGGGGACACCTTATCACCCTGGCAGTACAGAAGCAGCCCTGGTCTTGCACCTTCTCTCCTATGTTCCATTTGCCCATGTCACAAAACTCCCTGGGACTCAAGGCTGTGGGGGAGCTATAACGATGTGAATGATCACATCAGAGCAGCCAGGATCTGGAATGTAAAGCAACAAGATTTAGGAAAATGAGGAATCCACTCAAGGGGGAACACTAGTTTTATTAACCTAGAGTTACACTAATTTGATCTGAAGAGGCTAATCAAATGACTGAGGATGTTAAGCACCACAGCCTGTGTGGCTGGACTGGAGTAGCTGCTGTGTAGGTTAATGAACCTCCTCTGTTCAACAAGGAAAGTCCTCTGTGCATGGAGATGACTCAGAACTGCTGATGTGAAGTAAAATTGTAATGCACCATAGCAGCATAGGGAGGAAAGATTTTTTATTATCCCTGCAGTGCTTCAAGAGATAAGGGAAGCACTTGTCAAATTGGCCTTAGCATAGATGAGAGACCCTCTACAGAGTCCCTTCTAGAGTCTTGCTGGTATGCTGTCAACAGGCTATTGAATATTGTAATTAACTTTAAAACATGCTAGTGGAGTAGACAAAAAAAGTGGAAAGAAAATAAATAGCTGCTGAAGAAATATTTTCACTTAATTCCAAGACAGGAGCACTTCCTCCTTTATTTTTTGGGGGGTGTGGTAGTTTCTTCCTTTCAGATTAAGGGTTCATTTATTTTCCTCTACAGTGTCACAGGGTCCATCATTTGTCTCTGTCTCTAAAGGCAGAAAAGGCAGGGCAGACACCCAGTGTACTAAAAACACACACTACCAAGAAGAACATATATAGCACAGCAGAGATGCAAGCCCAAACTTTGGGAGCTCACAGATCACACACTGATGTTTACCAGGCAGTGCCTGGATGTGCTGAAGGGGTGGGCATGTGCCTGTGCACAATCTGGATGCCACAGTGTGGAAATACAGTTGTGCTTTGTGGCTTATTTTAAAAACAATATTTACTTCTCTTCCTAATTCTCTATAACTGACAAACTTCTCTGGAAGAGGGTGCTTGGTGTAGAGCTACCACATAAATGTGAACAAACTGCAGTCCCAGATGTTTGGTCATGGCCAAGTTGCAGTGAAGTGTTAGAGCAGCAGCAGGGTCTCCATGCTGGGAACAAGCAGGTCCTTCGCTGGTGCCCTCATCTCCGTTTTTGTCTGATTCTTCTTCAGTGCTTGAAGCCAAAGCAGATGCAGGCAGAGGATAAGGTGGAATGAAAGAAGCAGTGTGCAGTTAGAGGAATTTTTGCAATGTTGACAAGCCAGGGTTGCCTAATAATTAGATTAATTTGTTAGTGCCTCGTCAACACCTAAAATTACAAGCCATTCAAGCTTCTGTTTGCCTGTTCCACAGTCCCTGTTCTTGGTATTTCATACAGATGAATCTTGTGTTCTCTCTGTAAGAGAGAATTATCCATGTATTCATGTTGGATCCTATTACAGCTTCTTGTCACACATTATGAAAAGATGTCTTTCTAGTTAGTCTCCTGAGGGTAATAATAAAATCCCACATCACAGTGGAGCTCAACTTGGCTCTACACTCAGTATAATTCAGAGCTGGATTTGAAACTCCTGATATCTTCAGGGTAGAGGGACTGAAATGCAGCTCATCCTTTTGGATTTCCATACTGTACTCCATCTTCAAGGGATGGAATACACTACAACAAAGGAATGGTTAGGACATTAGCTGGCAGTGCTCCTAGTAGTGAATTGTCTTCATATCTGACCATATAGGGTATTCAGGTCCACAGTCGAAAACTCATTTAAGAAGAAAACAACATGAAATCTATATTCTGCATCCATTTGCAAGCACTGAAATGAGTTTGTGGCTGTGCAGTGTACTGAGAAATTGCTTCTTGCATTTTAAATCACAGAACATTTCCAAGTTATAGATTGGAGTAACACGTGGAAATGCTAACTGGGCTCTGTGGTTACAGGTAATGAGGACAGCTGTGTACTGCACAATGCAAGGAAAGGACCTTTCAAATATATCCTTACTGTTCTTGACAGGACAAAGCACTTAACATAAAAGAAAAAACTCAATTATGGTAGGGGTAATATAACTTCTTGTTTGCAGCAAGAAAAGCAAAACTGAATGAGTTTCTAAGTGCCAGGAGCAATATTTCATAACCTGACAGGTAAATCCATATAAACGGGGTACTTCCTACTTTAGACACAAACCACAGAAAGGCTAAAACTGGAGCATGAAGATAAGGTCTATTCTATATGGCAAGAATAGGTTGTTTTCCATGTAAAGGCAAGATTAAGAAAGCATTAGTGATGTCTGGTTATGATAGGACTGTATCTGACTGACATGTAGATGAACATTATTAGTGCTGACCTCCTTTGTCCAAAGACTGTATTAGAGATGTGAACAAAGCACAAAACCAGGATTGTTTCCTCCTGTTTTCAGGTATGCTGCACATACAAAATAGGTTTTCATACTGTCTGTGGAGGTAAAAGTTTGTTCAGCTATATGAATGCCTCCTTGCCATCCTTCTTCAAATGGTGCTGTTAAGAGAATATTCTCTCTGCTGAGAAGTGCTTTCTAGATTTTCTATTTTAAAAAAAAAAACCTTTATTTTTTTCAACCAAAAGCAAATTAGAAGAACAGCAAGATAAAACATTGTAACTTTTCAGATTATAAGAAAATTGTCAGTTCATTCCCAAGGACCTTTATACATATTCCTGCTTTCCTCTTCCAGACTGAGGAAAGGGGAGAACAGGGATCAGTGGTTATGACAGCAGCTGCAACAGGGTTATTAAGACTGAGACCACAGAGACAAACAAGGAACTTCTTCAGGTTTTCTTCTGTGTTATTTGGAGGTGATATCTGGGAATACATGATGAACTCCTGGTGCAAAATGAATGTTCCACTGATGTTGTAGGAGATCATCCCTAGTATAGTGCCTATTTTCATCTCTCCTAGATTTTGAATGTGTTAAAGTAGTCTGGATACAGTTTGAAAGTGCAGGAAACTCTGTGTTTTGTGTAGTACATTTGGCCAAGACATTGGACAATATCAGCTTCATCCCAGGATTTTGTTGCAAGCTTCTCAACCTGTTGGAGAAAGTCTGAAGACTCTTTAAAGTTTGCAGGTGCTGACATAAGCAGAGCCCCTCGCTGCAGAAATGAAACTAAAGAGAATTTCTGGCACAATTCCAAATGATACGTCGCTTTGTGGTGACCTCTCCATAGCTCTACCTCTGTGCTTCGCACCATGTTAAATGTTTGACATGAGAATTTGAACTGATGTCTATCTACAGGACTTAAAAAGCCCTGCAGGCCAAAGCATATGAATCACCTCTTAAGATCCTTGTCCTCACTGCTCCCTACAATATCATTAACAGTATCAATACTCTTTTTAATCCAAGAGAAGATGAACTTGTCAGTGTTAGGTTAATGGTTGGGACTCCATGATCTTAAAGGACTTTTCCAACCTAGATGATTCTATGAGTCTATGGAAAGGTTAAGTGAGTTGCTCAGGGACATGCAGGAGATCAGGAGCCGAGCAAAGTCTCTGGATCCCAAGTCCCTCCAAGCCATTGTTTGCCTGCAAAGAAGGATTTCTCCCACTGCTGAGGTGGTGGTAGGCTGCCCCAGCCACATGGCCTGGAGCACCTATTGACAGCGGGGAAGATAGAGCCCACTCCAGCCCCATGTTCAAGGTGCATTTCTTCCACCTGCAGATCTGCCCTTTTGTTTCAGTTTGTTTCCCAGTCTGGAGAAGAAAGAAAATGCTGGGATTTAGCAGCAGTCTGACAGCAGTTGACCTTTGCATGACAAGCAGTATTCCTCAGCAGCATACACCAGAGGTTTGCTTTGCCCACTGCAGGGGGGTTGGACTAGACGACCTCCAGAGGTCCCTTCCAACCCAAATGTTTCTGTGATTCTGTATATGGTTCAACTTCATCTCTTGTAGGCATCCAAACTGAAGCCAATTGGATTAGACAGGCAGGATCTCTCAGCATCTTGAAGTAATCTGTAAGGAACCAGCGGCATGATAGTCATTAGGCAGCAGTTGCTGCAAACAGCTTCAGGGAATTTGTCTCCCCTTAAGAGAGTTCTCTTGTCAGAGGGAGGATTGGGAAAGCCTCAGTAAACAGGGTTTTGTTTGTTTTGGAAGAACTTTGGGGAATCACAGGGAAAGTTGGAAGTGACTGGTGGAAATGACCCCATCCAGCTTTCTACATGAGCCCTTTGGAAGCTCTCACTCTTCCATCTTCCCTGTATCTCCTTTAAATAATCCTTTGCTAAAAAGCCAAGCCATATCTCCATCCCTGCTACTTCTATGACAGCACAAAGCTGTAAAAATGATGACATTCTGCCAAAATCAGAGCATGATTTAGGCACAGGGATACAACTCAAAAGCTTTATCTGGGTGTTTTGGATACACACATTGACTTGTTCAGACAGGGACCACTAAATTGTCTTTAAAAGTCCTTAAATGAGCCAAGTAGCAGACCTTCATATGCTGCTTACCACATTTCACTTTGCAAGTAGGATTTTCCAAGCAACTTTGGCCTTACCTTGCTGGCACTGGAGCAAGTGGCAAAGTCAAATCTATGCAGGTGTTTAGCAGTGTTCCTCACCCTGTGATGATCCCAGTACCTCCCTGGAGAATGGCAGCAGAGAATGGATGCAAACTCCACAACACACCAACAGCTCAGTAAAAGACTCAGCTGCAAGGAATACTCAGGATTTGAGAGCCTCTTGGCAGGCTTGAAATATAACTGGTTTATAGCTAGAGCTCAGCAAGAATGATGAATTTTGAGAGTTAAAAAAAAAAAAAAAGGAAAAAGAAACCAAATTACCATCTCTTAACTTTCAAAGAGTTCCTTTGCATTGGCAAGGAATTGCAGTGCACTGCAGAGCCCAGCTGAGGTTATTCTGACTTTTTATTGCACAGGTGGTGAGTTAGAGCCTGTGGGCATCTTGGCCTTGTATAAGTAGCTGAGAGGAGGCAATAACAGGTCAGATTGCTTCTTGGTCCAGTCTGTTCTCTGTGAAAAATCCTATAAATCCCATCTTAGCTGCTCCTGAATGCTTGATGAGTTCAGCTCAAATGTGTCTGTCAGTGAGAAAAACATGTCATAGGCAGTCCTGGGATTGAGAATGAGATATTTATTCCCAAAACCAGGCACCAAAACAATCACAGAAGGTTTTCCAGGCCAAAGTGTTTCCCTAGTGTTTGGGTTAAAAATCCAAGACTGATTAAAACACTAGGATGTGCTTCCAAATTTTGCCCATCTCTGAGAGAAAACTTCTGTTCACAGACACCTAAATTACCACAGCTTGCTCTTCGATTGATAGAGGTCCTGGCTCCATACTCCACTGTGGCTGGATTGCCGCAGAGTACCTGGGCACTAACTGTGCTCCTGGAAGATCTGCGCACGTGGCATTCAGGGATCCTCTGAGAGGACCCCCAGGAGTATGCTCAGAGTATGCTTGGCCTCCCACAGTTTCAGAGGGTAAGAAATGCCCATCAGATATGGTCTTGAAGCATGAAGCATCATGGATGGACCTGAGGAAGTTCGGAAAACATTGGGATACAGGGCTTGCAACATCCTTACTCCCATCTAGTGTATGAAGTCTCTTCTTCAGCTGGTTCCCGTTGACATGAGCTTTTCTACACATTTTCACAAAAAGAGCCAATACATATAGAAGCATGTTTGTACAGAGCACGAATGACACCCAAAGCTCCAGCCCTGACTCACACTCAGGTGGGTTCCTAGTGATAGTGCCCTGGAGAGATCTGCACTCTCAGGCAGATGCAGAGAGGCACTAGCATTGCACTGAGTCTTGGCTCAGCCTTGTCAGCTTCTTCACCAAGATGACTCAAAGGAAATACCAACAGGCTTTGAAGCTACAGAACCAGGCAGCAAAGTCCTGTCAGTTCAGCATCATTCCAGTCCCAGCAGGAAAAGAGCAAGAGCACTCCACCATACCCAGGGTAATGCGTTTTTCCAGGCATTAGCCTTTGCATTTGTTTTCATTTGCTGTTGTCAGAGCAGGACAGCAGGATCTGGCCATTTGTCAGAGATGTTGGCCACGTTTTATGAGATTACAGCCTTTTTCACAGCCTCCTGACCTCAGAAATCTGTCATGCAACAATTTGGTTCCACAGGCGAACCTCTAAAGAGAGTCAATTCATCATCACAGCCCCCTGGCTTATCAGCACACCATCCAGGTGGGAGAACTGGATCCAGAGAGAATATTTCTGAGTGGATTGCTTAAGAGTAATGTCACTATCGGGAACAGCACCAGAACACTTCATTGCCACGTTACCACTTGTGTGTCTGGTGCAACAGTGAAGCATGTACTCTGGACATTTCAGGAAGACATTCTTCCACGTCTTAAAAGTAGGAACTCATTTAGAACCTAAAGATCCAATAGAGTAGTGATGAAACTGAAAAATATTTGTATTTTTTTATTTCAAATGGGTTGGGCAGTGTCCAGTAGTTTTTGGCATTAAAAGGAGAACGAGCAGAAAGACCATGCAAATAAAATTTGGCTTGGCAGGGTGTTTTTGTTTAGATCTGAATTAGAACTCACTTATTAGAATCAGAATATGACATGTGTGTTGACATTGAATGATACCAAGGCTATGTCAGCATGCATCTGCCATCAGCAACATGTAGGTATGGACTCACGTTCCTATTCATGACCATATCACCCAGATATTCATATCAGAAAAGTCTGTATTCACACACCAGTCTAGCCCAAGCCTGCAAGTTCTGATAATTTGCTGAGTGTTTTCCCACATCAGCCACTATCCACAGGATCAGCTTCACCACCACTGCAATGGATCTCTAAACTGGAGGTCTTGAGTACAAGTGACTCCACTACTCTCTTCCCCTATACTGTAACACCAATTACCCCAGCTCATGAATCTTCCAGTCTCTCTGTCCATCACGTCCCATACCTCTTTGCAGTTTTCCCCACTCTGGTAGCACAGTTCATATTGATTTCAACTGGTTGTCAGTCCATCCTTTTGACTTTCAGCTTGTGTTCCCACTATGAAACAATTTTGCATGTAAGCGCTCAGCTGCCTTTGACCTGATGAGGCTGAACTGATCTGAACCTGGACATGTATGAAGCAGCTCTGGAAAAGGGCAAGCCAGTTTTTACTGCATGAAGCAGGATGCAGCACTTGGAGTTTCAAACAATAAAGCTGTCATCTCCCCTGCCCTGCTCCCACAACAAAGTACTTGCTTTCCAAGAAGAAGAGGAACAGCAGGTGGTGGCAGGGCAGTCATAGAGGACAGGGATGGGTAGGCCATTTCAGGCTGTGGAGTAGGCAAGCATCCACCAAACAACCCCTCAGGATGTCCCATTCAGCTGTGACCTCACAGTCTCCCCACAGCAGAAGTTACCAAGGTCTAACCACCAAACTTTCCACAGATATACAGAACAGGGTAGAGGTCTTGTCTGGAGCTCAGTAATTGCAATGTTGGATTATTTTTTGCTTCTCTCTTAGCTCCACTGACTTCCCTTTATCTGGAGGCCTCCCAGAGGATATGTACAGGGAAGCTCCTGATGTGCCTCCCACCTCATTCTTAACTGGACACTTCCCAACATGGCAAATGAAGGGCTAAAGACAACATGCTAAGTGAGAAAGGTCTCAGCATATCTGTGGTGATGGAAGCCACAATAATATGGGAAGATAATTCCCACTGAGCAGATCTAACACCATCAGAAGTGAGACCTTGATCACTAACACACTGGATGGCAAATCCTAGAGGCTTTTATCCTCTCTACCCTGTGGGCACTTAGACGTGGGAGGATGGCTAGGTCACAGGCCTTCAGCAAACAAGCTGTTGCTTCTACAACCTCTTCATGCTATTCTTGATCCTTCTCCACTCCTAAGCTGAAACTTGCCAGTTCTCAGACCAGGAATTCAAGAAAGCTGGACAAGTGTGTTGGTGGGGAAAACTTTGCTGAAGCTCAGCATTAGTTAGTAGTTAGAGTTGTGCAAGCCATCAGACCTTTGAGAAGATCCTCACACCTTTCAAGATCTCATCCTTGAGGTTCTCTGCTTCCTTACTGCCTGGCTACATGGTGTTGCCTTGTCCTCAAAACATTGCCTATCCCAAAAGAAAACACCCAGGCTCTGCCTTGTCAAACAGCCTCTGTACAGTCTCACTAGGAGACTAATTTTCTCCTGTAGGAAGTTAAACATCTCTTACAAAAACACAGGAAAAACTGAATGACTCAGAGCAAAACTCCAGCTTGACCAGTATTCTGCCTCCTGATGTGGCCAACTGAGGATGATCAGGGAAAGATAATAAGCAACAAAACTTAAAAGAAGAACAAAACTTGCACGAACCGTTCCCTCAGAGGCACTCCCAGTTCTGGCAATCAGCAGCTGAAGGTCTTTCTGAGCCAGAGGTTGTATCCAAATCACAGACATGAGCAGAGAGGACACAGTACATCTGATAAGATCTCCAAACTAAGCTTGTAACCTAGGATCATTACAGAGAAGAACCAGCTATTCTCAAAGGAAACAAGGACAGACCTCTTTGGATAGCTCATCAGAGGGGGAGTCAAGTCCCTGCTGTTTGTTTTCCCCCTATATATGCTGTGGATTAGGGAGGTATTTGCTTGATAATTTCTGTCTAGAAGGAGGACACAAATCCACATGGGCTCTGTGCTCCTGCGTGTTTTGTTCTGCATTTCAGCTTACTTTGGTTTCATGACTCTCAGGTCTGCTGTTGGAAGAAAAAAAGCTGACCATGCTTCTGCCACGTTTTGTGGATTTAGTGGAAGTTCATTTCTGTTGAACTGGTTCTTACTGCTCATGTAGCCAACAAGTGATGTATTCATTTACAGCCATGAAGTACTGTACAGCCAATACACCACTTTTGCCTAAGTAGCTCACTCTTGATCCAGGGACATAAAAGAAAATATAACTGGCATTGCCAGCACCATAACAGGCTAGCAATTGTAACATGCAACTGTGCAGTTGTTGCAGTACCAGTGAGTGTCAGTACATAAAACAAACCACATTTCCCTGCTATTCACTGACCTTCTGCCCCTGTTACATATTTCACCAGGCAGTTGCAGAGTCCATCTGTACCAAAGTTCATCTCCATGCAAAACCTCCATCCCTGAAGACACTGGGAGCCTCATGTAGCCCTGAGCTGTAATGTGAGAGGCATGAGGAATGTCAGCACCTCCATGAGTTTGTAAGCAGCACCATCTTGTTTTCAGCTCTTCAATGCTGAGTGAGCTGGAAAAAACTTATCACATGCTCTTTGTTCCCAGGGTAGACTCTTGTTTTTATTAGAACATCTTGGACAGAATCTCGTCTCGGTTACATTGATAAAAATCCGGTTATGCTACTACAGACAACTGAAGTATTTCAGACATATCCTGGTGTGGCTCAGGGCAGAGTGTGTCCCTGTACTCACAAGGGACTCTTTGGGGAAGTTGACAAACAACATCTGGAAGCACAAGAATCTACACTTCGGTTAAAATACTGTGCACAACTATCATATGTCAAGCCATTCACATCACGCAGTTAATAGATGATGACAAGATTAGGTAGACCTTTTCCAGTTCATGTTTGCATTTATCTTGCTGTTGAAATGCAATGTTTTGGCTAGGGAATTGTAATAGAAAATGATAGGAGATTCCAAGCCGAAAATAACTGAGCAGCCACATATTCAAGTTCTGGCCAGAGTCCAGCATTGGTAAAGTAAGTTTGTCACTGTGACTTCATTTTTAGAGGAAGGAAGAGAGGCAAGGCATCTAAAGGTTCATGTAGTTCCTAGTCTGAACTGCTGGAGCTCAGAAAACCATAACATGATTGCAGCTACCACCACTTTTATCTTTTCGTGAGAGAAACCAGATGAAAATGGAGAAATAGACTGTAGCTCAAAACAGGCTGCAGTCTTAAACTTCATTGCAAGGTCAGGCAGGCTGAAGCACTCAGGAACTCAGAGGCCATCTGCAGTCCATTTGGTACTTTGACCTTTGTCTCTGTGAGCTGTAGGAAGCAGGAACAGGGACACCCTAAGCTGCACTTCTGCTGCTGTGTCATGCAATCACAGCTTAGCTGAGACATGGTGACTGACTGCTTCACAAGACACTGTCAAAGAGATCAGTGAGAGCCCAAAGGTAACTTCTAGACATGGCTAAGCTTTGCTGACATGAGACCACATATTCAAGAGCTAAATGCAGTTTTATGTTGTGTGACCAAGTTTGAGACCCTCTAGTTTCACAGTGCAGATCCCTGAGCTGGCAGAGATTCATGCTGCCACCCTAAGCTTGTTCCCAACACTGACAAATGAGGACATGATTATCTTGGTAAATTTTCTGTTCTATCAGTTATCATCTGTCGTCCCTCAGCCAGCACAAACATCATGTCTTGTGCTCTGGGTAGTTCAGCAGCGTCATTCTTGGACACAGTCTGGTCCTGCTCCAGGCCTGGCATGGTGCTGAGCTGGTGGCTAATGACCACACAACCATGGGCTGCCTGGGGCAAGACTTTGAGGGACTCATCTCTGTGCGTTCTTGAGAGTCATGAACAAAGAGCACTGAGTGCCAGCTGTGAAAGTGAAGAACTGTCGTCTTGCTGAGGACGTGGTACACAGACACTACACTAAAACATAAAAATATTTGAAGGTAAAAATAGTAGACTGCAAGTTTAGCACTTCTTTTTTGTTTCATGACTGAGTGCCAGCAGACAGGGCCATGTGAGTTTTGAACAGATACGCACGATTATGCCAACAGAGCAGCTGGACAGATAGTCCAGCCAGCAGTTTCTCTGGTACTGGTGCCCACAAGAGACCTAAAAATCAGTCCCTCGATGACTCCAGTGAGACTTTTACAGGAACAGTGCTTCCAGACAGAGATGAAATACCAGGAAGGTTGTGGGAGAAAGGAGGGAAGAAGGAATCTGAAATAACTGCAGTGTTTCAGAAATGGGACATGAGGATTTCTGAAGCAAGGTCAAAAATGGGTCCTTGGAAAGACCAGCTCTGTTCAGGGAGGCACATGTGCCAGCACCTGTAGCTCTCTTGGGCTGTCCCTCTGCTGAACAGTTTCTCCTGCTGCAAATGGAATGCTGATACTAAGCTCCAGTTGAGGTGGTCAGTGAAGCAGCAGCCTCACAATAGTTCTGCATCAGTGATGTGCAAAGTACAGAGAGGGTCGAGCTAGCAGTGCCCCACAGCCTTGAGCATGGTCACAGAGGTCTTCATCCTCCAGCAGACTGCTGCAAGACACACGGCCCTTGTTTCTAGATTCCCTTACACTCATGAATCATTGGATCTAATTATACCTCTATACTAGCTGAATTTAGGACAAGAGGGAGAAGCTAGTCACAGTTCATCACCTGGCAGCCCTGGGTGTAAGTACTGTTTCTGTGATGCCATGAGGTACAGACAGGTTATCCTTGGACAAATCATTGCTGCTGCTCCCAGGGGGAAGCCCAAAGGGTTGACTGCTTTAGGCAGAAGAGTCTGTTGAAAGATCAGTTGGGCAGATAACCTACTTCCTTCTCAAGAGCTGTTTGCTCTGTTCTGCAAGTGTGTTTATGAAGAGCTTTAGGTTTATTCTTGGCTATCAAGATGGGACGCACTACAGATTTCAAGAGGACAGAAAGTTCAAGGCCACCTAAGCATAACAGCCAGTCATTTATTAAGGACTCATCCCTTTGGTGAGCTCAGCATAGCCCTCATCCACTGTAGTTAAAAACCGTGCCCCGACGAGGGAGGGTGACATGGCACAGAGACACAGGCAGAGGTGGGTCAAGTGCTGAGCACTGGTGTTGAGTGCCAGAAGTATTTTTAGCACCCAGGGCACAAGATGTTGAACAGACACCTGTCACGTGCCATTCACTAGCCATTTGCCACAAGCAGAGGCTCATGTTGGAAGGGGTGATCCAAGAAACACAGAGATCTCTCTCAGCAAAGTGGGCGGCAATGATATGCAGAGTCATGCAGGTACTGTTGCTGAATGAGTAGTAGTATATAATAGAGCCCTGTGCAGTCTGGTCTCTTAACACAACACATTCTGAAATGACTTGGAATTTAGAAGTACAAAGGGATCTGTAGAAAGGCCAGAGCTTTTTTTTTTTTTAATGCCCTGTTTTCTGGTGATGTAAATTACTTTTACCTAAAGTCTTTGTAGCTGTGTTATCTGTGCTATATAGTAGCATGCAAAAGGAGATGTTGTAGTCACATCCTCCCAATCTCAGTCAAGGTGTCTTGCTTCACCAGTATAACAGTTCTCATTTGTGAGATCTGTGACTCATTTATACCCTTAAGTTATGCCTTTTCTATTAAAAACTCAATTTAAATTTTACAATGTTATGCCATAAATCAATTACATCAGAAACAATGAATTTAAACTCTGAGGTTATAAGAAAGTTACTCTGCATTAAAAATGTGAATAATAACAAAACATGTAGTTTGAGGGACCTGGCAAGAAGTAAAGTTCAAGGTTAGAGGAAGATCTACATCCACCATTGGGTTAGTGATCTTTTCTGTTCCTGCCCTAGCTGATTGGAAACCTTTAACCTTTCCAAAGAAGTTATGAAGCTGCCAAATAAGTCAACAACATCTAATCTGGGAGAAACAGTCAAATGTTAAGTAACATTAATTGGTCTTTCTATGACATATGGTGAACAGAGCAAAGTTCACCAGAATATGATGAGAATTATCCCAGGGTGTCAAAGCACCCTGTGTGTGCCTGTACTCACACACACCTTCCCAAGAGGGCCACTCTTGTCACTGCTGATTTATACCTCCACTTGGGCAGCACTGGGAAATTCACAGTGGTTGGTAAATCTATTCTACAAACACTGACACCTCTGTACATTCCTCTTCAGATATTTCTCAATCTTTGTCACTGCTCCAAAGTTACCATAGGAATTTAAATATCCCATAGACAGAGGTGGGATGTATTTCAATAACTGTGATGTGTGACACATTGGCTGAACAGCAAGGAAAGCAAGGACCACGATGAGCTGAATTTTCAGAGGAGTATGGGCTGCTAGATGGAGGCAAGATTTAGAAACCAGTCAAGACTTGCAGAGCAGTCCTGTGTTTGTCAGAGGATGGAAGGGAAGATCTTATCAGTGTATTTTATCTCTTGATATCAAGCATTCAGCTACTATGCTTCTTCTATTTTTTTTTCCCTGATCTAAGCCCTTTTGATGCATACATGGAAGAAACTGTATGAACATTCTATTTAACCAGCTTCCAGTGCTTCTCCATACCATCCCCTCTTCACCTAACAGTGGCACTGCATGGAGCCAGGCAGGGGTGACCACTCTCCTCAGACTGTTTTCCTGAGAGCTGTATCCCTCTTTTCTGCTAAAGTTCAGCCCATCTCAAGAGGCTGGAAAAAATTCAAGATCAACAGAAACTCTGCATGCTGGGTTGCCTTTGTTTGTTACCATTATGTTACTGTCTTTCCCTAGAGCTTATAATTTCACAATGGCAGGTTTTGTCAAGAGGCCATCTCTTTTCCTGTTCCTATGGCACACTGTGCTTGCTGGGGCTAGGCAGTACTGCCAGCACTGCAGGGGATGCAGGAAGGAATGGCAAGCGGATGTCAGCTCTACAGGGTACCCTCAGAGCGGGAAAACACCAAACCACTCCTCCCAGATGGGCAGTAGCTTCCTAGACAGGCAATTTCAGAGATCAAGATGGCACAGAAGTAAACAAATCAGAACATTAATGAGCCTTCTAGGGTGGACAATAAAGATAAGATACTGATTTGAAATTGTTTAGCTTTTCGCTCAACTTCAAGAGGAGAAGGAAAAGTTCAAAGCAAATCCACTCAAACAGTATGTGAGATCTTCTGGTTGCTGTTTTATGGAACCAAAGGTCTGCACCTGATCAGGAGTTTTAAGAAATGAAGAATTCCTGTGGCAAAGACTAAGTGGAAGTTTGACTGTGCTTTACAGATATTAACATCATTTTTGCTTTGAAAACAACTGTGACAAGACCAGAGGCTCAGGGAAAGCTGGATCAGGAGCTGGTCTACTGCCAGGTCAATGATGGGTTCAGACCTTGAGTGTTTGATTCAGGTTTGAACAGCTCAGGAAATTGCATTTCCATTCTTCTTATGAGCTTGTTCTACAGCCCCTGCATAGCTCACAGTTAGGAATTATTTCCTGACACTCAGCTTACACTTTACTTCTATTAGTCATTCTTTTTCTTTAACTATACCTCTAATGTTCTCTTAATTGCTTTCCTTTTCTTGTTGGTATGTGTACCCTTGCTATGTTTGCAGATGGTTACAGTGTCCTATTAGTCACTGGTTAATTTGTACTGTTTCCATTTTCCTTCATATGCCAACAGCTTAAGGCTTTCCATTTACTGTGTTTCTCTGCCTTCTCACTGGAGAGAGCAGGCACACTCCCTCAGCACAGAGCAGTTACTGTGCCTCAGAAGACAGTTGAGCAAAAACGACCAACATCTCTAGCCCAAATTTAAGGGCTGATGACTTTCATGTTGTTTCACTTGTGATGCTGCTTTCCATGCTGGCAAGAGGCACGAGAGACATTTCCAGCTCCTTTTCAGTGAACAAAGTTGGGAATGTTATTTGCTCACAAAATACTCGAGGGCAAAGGGGCAAAAGCTCCAAAGCTTTAACATGGTGATACAACTTGGGTCATCAATAGCTTTCTTTTGGGCCCTGTGGTCCCAGAACAGGACATTACAAAGCAAAGCGGCATCCCTAGCCAGGGAGCAATGGTGGGAAAAGGCACTGAGAGGCTGCACAGGGCAGGAGTGGGTGATTTGCATTTGCAAAGTAAGAACTGAGGCCTGCTTGAACACTTGACCTCAGTATAAGTCCTGATGGTCCCCTCATCTCATGTTGTTCATTCTGCTGCAGACAATCAGCTTTAACTTGGATGATGACAGGGTGAGGATGTTGGGAATACTCTGTGATCTTAAAATAATGACTATTAGCAGTGATACACATAGAGTTGATCCTGCAGTAAGACTGTAAGCGGATCATAAACCCTCTTGAGACCCTCAAGCAGCTCAATTTACCCACAAATTGCTGATTGTCTTCTAGGGAGTCCCCTCTGAGCCAGGGTAAAGCTGGGCATGGATGATAAAGACACACTAGTGACCCAGCCTGGCAGTTATTGCACTTCACCAGCAGTGAAGGACATCCATCGTTTGACATCTTCAGGCACTTGGTACATTTGCAGGAAGAATTCTATTTCTGGCAGCTAGGGCTCTGTCCACAAGGGCTTAAAAATTTTGCCTCCTATGTGTCCTTACTCCCAGTATTTGACACTTCAAAGGCAATCCTAAAAGACAGAGCATACTACCTTAATATCCCTAGGACATAGTTTATAAAGGACCCATTGGCTGTAGAACTTCTACCTGGCTGATCATGACTATGAGGAAAACGTTAAAATTCAGGCTGAGAGAGAGAAAACAAAGCCTGATGCTGCCTGCAATGCAAAATCACTGGGTGCTGCTGTTCCCAGCATAGAGAAAGATGATGGCCACAGCCTGAAACAATGGAAACCCCTCGTGGATAGGTGAGATATAAGTTTAACCAAGCTGAAAATGATCCAAATATCAAGGAGCATGACATGACCAGGAGCAAACAAACATGAACAGAGAGATCACGAGTGGAGAAAGAAAGAAAACGTCTCATAAATCACCAATGCATCCTCAGCTGGTTGGTGTAAGAAGAGCACACAGCAGAATTCTCACCCCTCCAGTCTTTCTTTTAACAGCCCAGCTGAAAAAAAAAAAAAGAGTTCTCCTGCTCATGTTGGGTTTTTGGACAGAAAAGAAATGGTGTTGAAAAGAAGTGTTGGGCATACGGTCACAAAAGGCCTGAAAGAAGATTTCTGGGGCAGCAAGATAAATTACTGCTTCAGCACTCTCAGCACTCTTAGCCCCCTGTCAACACAGGTTCCACAACACCCAGAAGTGGCACCTCTCAGCCTGTGATGCTCTCCCACAATCTCAGGTAAAGACAGTGCAGGTGTTCTCAAAACCATTTCCATGCCCAAATAAGAACAATTGGTCTAGTTGATGCAAACCAAGGATGGTTCCAAGTGGCTGAGGGTTGGCAATGCAGTTGCAATTCACCTTGGACAATTTTGCTTTCAGCAACTAGTGCAGCATTATGGCTGGGCAGGGAAATGAGGTGTAATCATTTCTGAAGGGATGGTGGAGCTGTCTGGCTGAGTCACTCCCAGACTGTTCTCACAGGTACCATTGACAGAAACAGCTCCCTGATGCCCTGGAGTCAGCCACTGAAGCTGATCTCGGCTAATCCCTAAATCCAGCTACACCCAGATACTGATGCACAGTATTTTTCCAAGTGCTCACACCATTGACTGGTTTCTGCTAGGCTGGATTTAGTTTGGAGAGAACTTGGTCTTGCTTTTGAGAAGTTTTATGTGTAAGGACTTCATAACGTGAGCAACTTCACTCTGGAAGCTGGCAAAGAGCTCTCTTGTCACTCGTGTGGGAACATGCATGGCTGTGCAAATACAAATCCAAGCCCAGCCTGGGCACCAGACACACACAGCCTCTCTTAGGGGGATGTCAAGAGACCGAGCACACTTTTGGAGCTGGCTTTTAACCCTGGGATGGTCCTGAGCCTGATGAGGTGCCAGGGCTCAGCACAGCCCAAAGGGGAGGGAGGCTTGTAACACAGGTCAGACCCCTTGATTTAGAGAAACAGCAGAAAGCAGTTGGGACTGCCGCAGCCAGTGTTTTTCCAGGAGGGATCCTTTCCGATGCTCTCTGCCTCTCCTCTTACATCCACTTGTGATTTGCACAATATTTTCCCTTGATCCCATAATAAACTGCCTCTGAAGTCCAGCACAATTTAAAGACCTGTGCTTTTCCCATTTTCCCAGAGTGCAAACAGATAACCTCCCTCTGCCCCTGCTCGGCAGCAGTGAGGAGGCTGGCACACTGCAGTGACCAGTGCAGTCAGGCCACGGGCAATTGCAGGCTAATTGCAGAGACAACATAGCTTACTGCTCTGAGCATCACATCTTCTCCCCTCTCCATGAGGACAGCTAAGAGCTGCATGAAAGGTAAATAAATGTGGACACAGAAGCCTGATTATTTGACTAAGATCTATATAGCCTTTTCCTCTCAAGAAGATGGTGCCATTATTACTTCAGAACTGTTCATAGAATCACAGAACGTTAGGGGTTGGAAGGGACCTAGAAAGATCATCTAGTCCAAACCCCCTGCCAGAGCAGGATNATTGGCCCTTTTGGCCACAAGGGCACATTGTTGGCTCATGGTCATCCTCCTATCCACCAGGACTCCTTCACCTGCTTTTCTTCTTGCAAACCCCACAGTGCTCTTCCTTCCTCCATTGCTTCCTAAGCAAGGTGTGCAAGTCCAGCCACACCATGAAAAACCCGCACATTCTCATCAGGAAAATTACCTATGGTCACTTCACTGAGATCTATACATGGGCAAAGCTGCGTAAGAATAGAGGTGTGAAAGAGAGGTAGCAAGCCCATGGGCAGATAAATTCCTTGGGTATTGCTCACATCATTTAAATTTTATTTAAAAATAAAATATCATCTTCAAAGTGTGTGGAAGAGGGAGTGTTCCCATTAGAGGAGCCCTACTAGCAGAGTGTTCTCACATTTACTCACACCTCTGACTCACAAGCTCCCCAAGCATTAGCTGTGCTGATTTAAGCAGTTAGCATCTCCCCTGAAGAACCTGCAGCTGTGAACACCTCATGGCCATGTTTAAACCTCCTCAGCTAAAACTAGCAGAGCTGTGAGTCAGAGTCCCCCACTGCCCTCCCCTCAAGTCCACTTACACATCCTGCTGCTCTGGGGTTAGAAGTTGGCCAGGGGCTGGCTGGAGGATGTTGCCAGCCTTGGCTGTATTCAAGGCTGGGCCTTTTGGGCTTTCACAGCTACTTCAGGGGGTGTTGAGTAGTAATGGCTGGAAAGATGATGGATGGTGCACAGAGCAGGACAAGCACACTGGTTCTAACAGCCCCTCTGCAGGCCTGTGCCAGTCCCACACTGCTCTTTGAGGAGCTGCAGCAGCAAAGGATATTTTGGGTTTAGTGTTTAACCTTTTCTTTTTCATGTGCTTATTTAAATTACCACAAGCACAATCTTCAGACTGATTGTTTCTTAATTTACAAGAGGAGAGAGCAGAGCCCATAAATAAATAATTGGGAATAGCTGGCATACAATTCCCATGTAAGGTTCTTGGGACAAGGGATGGTATTTCAGAGACAATAAGGAGCTTAGCATCTCCTTAGCTATCAGAGGGGTGAATAGAGGAAGCAAAAAAGAGCCTGGAGTTGTTCTTTTAACACAGTTTGTATCAATCTGCAGCAGGCAGGTCCTGCCTTCCCAGGGCTGAATAAGGATGAACCCAACAGCAACCAACCAGCACCAGACTGTGCAACCTTTACTTATTGCACTGAAAAGTTTCTCCTGCAGTCAGCGCCAGCGAGGCTGATGGGCAACTCACACCACTTCCATGAAACGTTTGTTTAGCTGTGTGTGGGCATGGGCTCAGCTCAAAGTGCACAGCCTGGGGCTCACTAGATGACCTCCTGCAAGCTCTGCCTGTACCCTCCCAGGCACCAGTTTTGGCTAGGGGCATGTGGTCGGACGATGGCCACTTCTGTGCTAACAGAGAGCATTAGATGTGAGATAATGGAGAGTGAAAGCAACCTGGCACATAGGCTGAGCTCCCTGCCCAGGTTTTTTGGGGCTTCCCCAACTGCTTGCTGCAGCCAGGACTGAGCTCCTTGCTATGGATACCTGTGCTGGCAGCTCTGGAGGAGACACTGTGCTCAGCTGGTACCCAGTCACTCATTGACCCCACTCACACAAGCACACATTTGAGGGTGCAGCTAGACACACTCTGCAAATGTCCATCTACCTTCCTATTAGTCTGGCTTATACTAGCATTAATTGGTTAAGAACAATTTAAGATGAAAACTAAGCAAGGTTTGAAGGCTCCAGGCTCTGCTTCACAGCTTCTGGCAATCCCCACCACAGAGAGCAGAGATGTCCATGAGCAGAGGTGAGCACCCAACAATGGGGAGGCAGAGACAGCCCCACACTGCCTGAGCTGTCACAGTCCCTACGCCAGTGGACATAAAGTTGAGCTGCAGTTAATGCCCAGGTGATGGATCACAGCTGAAAGAGGAAGTTGACCCTCGTTTCTGAAGCCCCAGACCAAACAGTGGTGAACAGATACCTGGGAACAGTTACATCCTTCCTTGCTCCCACATGTGCAGCCCAAACTAATGATTTGAAAACCCTGGGGCATGTAGGCAAGTCCCCACAGCTCAGCAAGTTACTGCACATCTGGGCAGGAGTAACCCATTGTGAAAGCACACACAGCCAATTGCATGGCCATGGAAAAAAGCATTGGCTTCAGACTCTGTGAAAGGCTTGCTTTTCTTCTCCACTTGTTGATTGTAGGCAGCAACTCCTGAATACCACTCTGTAGGCACACATTTTGAGAAAATTAATAATTTATGCTACCATTAATAGAGTTTTGGGATCACTGCTTGCTCCCATGTGGCCACCATTGAGACCCCTGGGAACAGTGTCAACCTAAGAATGACAGCAGATTGATTTTATTCATTTGTGAATGAGTCAGACTTTGAAAGAATATTAACCAATTCTAGACTCCTCAAATTTATCTCCCAACAAATCCATTCTGTAAGTGCACCTTTTCAACTGTTATCCTCCAAACTATCCTTCACTGTGTTTAACTCCAGTGAAACTGCAGAATGGCTTTGAGGTACCATTTCCTGAGATTCATCAGCAGTCTGGGAGCTCACAGCTCAGAATTTCAATGTATCTCTGGGAGCTGCTGCTCTAAGTGCTCACACCTAGGTGACTTCACTCCTTTCTGAAAGGTGATATGGAAAACAAAGCATTGAAAGTGGACTTACATCCTTAAGAGATGTTGATGCATTCAGAAACACACTTCTCTGGGTCCTTTCCCTCTTGACAGACTCCAGCTTTTCAGGTGCTGTCTTTACAGCACTGACACAGTTTTTCAGCAGAACAAGACAATGCAGTTTTTCCCCTCTTAATTCTCAGCCCTGGCTCCCAGCCACCATGAATAGAGCAACAAACGGCACTGGGCGTAGCACGAAGCTTTGAAGTCCAGAATGCCAATGACTTTGTTTTTGCAAAAGGCATGTTTCCTTTTGTGCTTTTAGTGGGTTGCCTGGTGGCTTCCTGCGAGAACATGCAATGCCCTTCACCCTGCAGGTCTGGACAGTGGGCCTTACACCCTTCATTCCCTATGAACATGGGGGTTCCCAGGGCTGCTCTTGACAAGCCAGCTCACTCAAATGCCATCTGATGGCATTTTACATCTTTTGGATGCAGCCATTCCCAGTCAAATCCTTGTTGGTTGTAGCAATGTCTAAGGGGACTCAGGTTTAGACACCTCATTGGCCCTCTGCTTTCCCCCAGGCTATCCCTTCCTTGACTCTTGCTCTTCCACCCTTCTATTGAGCAAGTTTCTCATCTGATCTTCTTTCATCTTCCCTTCTTCCCCACTGTCCTTTATAGTCCTTTTTCCTGACTGATCCACTCTCCTGCTCACCACCATACTCCCTCTCAAGCATTCTCTCTCCACTTGTCAAGCATCTCCTCTCTGCCCTTTCAAACCTTTCCTGTGCTGCTTCCCATGCAGACTGTTCCCCCATCAGTCACTGCCTCTGCTAGTAAGATGCAGGCTTCTGCTGTCATCCCCTGGGTTCACATCAGCCTGGACTCCTTGCGATGTAGCCTTGGTGCCTGGCAGCATTATGGAGCACAGCCTGTCCAAGCATTTTACATCTGTCTGGCAGCAAGGGAAGTGGGAATCCCTCTGTCTTCTTAAGAAGGTTTCTAAGAGTCTTGCTTTCTCTCTGTTCATGCAGATTGGGCTTTTCATTCTCACATGAAGTAGGATGTTAAACGGTGTCATCTGTTCTCTTGCCAGAAGCCAAAATGCTCCTCTTTGCATCCCCCTATTATTTTATAGCCAGGCAGCTGTACAAATTCTGGGAACATTAGGCTCCAGGGAGAAGTTTCTGTCAATTTAAGGTACTTTCCAAACAAATTTTCAGGATGTATTTTCCCGTGCTTCACCTCCCTGTAGTTTTGCAGGGGATAGAGGCCTAAACAAGAAGCGCACTTCTTTGGTAACTCCAGTGGAAAAAGTCATACTGGTGTTGGTTGGAATTTGCAGGAAGCAAAACTCTCCCAAATATTACTGATTGTCCCTGCCTGTTTGCTTTCAAAACATGCCTCTTGCTCTCTCCTCTCCCTGGGCAGGGTCTATAAATAGCCTTGAATATCTGGCTCCTAGAATGATGTCCGTGTCTCAGGGAAGATGTATGAAGTTACTGTGTTTAACTTGACCTTTTAAATTAGCTCAGCCACCAGAAGGTACAAGAGAATAACAGAAATTATGCGACTGTTGATGTTTAGTGTGGGGTAATAGGAAGGAATGGTGTTTCATAAGTTGTTCATGTTCTTTAAGGCTGGTGGAAATGGTGTTTTGACATTAGCAAATGGCAGAAGACTGAATCATATCTACATCAATACAAACCAACTCAGTCCAGGGCACATGCAGTCCTCCCCACTCTTTGACAGTTCTCCCCAGCCATTATCAGCCAGTTTCTTTTCCACATGGCCTTGACACTGGACCTGTAGTTCCACGTGGGGAGTCACCAGCTCTTTCCAGTTCTCACCTTTTCCCAAATCCACATCAGCCTCCCATAAAATGCCTTTATCATCTCCTTGAATTTCATCACAATGAAGTGGCAGTCATAAGTTCGAAGACATCAGGCAGCTTCCTCCCCGTGCCTATTTTTCTAGCAAGCATCTCTCTTTCTGTGTGGCATCAGCCCCTCATCTAAGTCTGTCCTCTCTCCCAGTGGAGCAGGGAAAGAGTGAGCACCATGAATTAAGGCCATCAAAAGTTACCTAGATTGCTCACATATCTAATCTCCAAGAAAGAGCATTGTATTTGCTTTAGGAGAGGATATTTTGGTAGAAAAGGGCTCCCTGCTGTGTTACAGGGCATTTTCCAAAGCCCATTAGAGCCAATGGAAAAGCTCCTGCTAGTTTTGATAGACTCAGTGGGAAAGCTTATTAGAAGGAATTTCACAGTGAATCCTTAAAATTTGGTGTACGTCTGACTCTCAAACCAAGCTCAACTCCTTTTAAGTATACTGTGACTCACACTTTTAAATAATATACCTTTATATTTCTGGGACAGAAAAAAAGTTGAAGGCTGAGGATTAGACTATAATATAAGGCCATGGGTCTGAAAACACTCTCAGGAAGGAGCAGTAAATGAATTAGCCTGCTGAAATAGCTTTGACTCTGAGGCTCTAAACACCTGCACAGGATTTCCAGCCTGAAATCTCTTACCTGTTCTTCCACTGGCTACCAATGAAGCATGTGTTAACAGTAAGCTCCTGTTAAATTACTCAGTTATGCACTTCATGGCTTCATGAGCCTCTCTTTAAAGTTTCAGCTGCAACAGTGAATGAACTTCCTTCAAAATCATCAAGAATTTAGCAAAAGCCTTGAAAGAGGACTGCTAGTTCCAGAAACATCCTGAAGAGCCAGGTCTTGCTGACTCCTATATATCCATCATGAGTGTCACAGAAAAGTGTTCAGATCATAATCTCATTTCTAATCACTCAAGACCAATTTATTTGACTCCTGAGCTTAGGCACATGGATTTGGTATAAATGCATTTGTTCCCTGAATAGTCCATGAATCATCACCTGGACCCAAGTGGTCTGTTTGACTGACATGAGTAATTTGAACAAACATACAACAGTGGATGGCAGTCACAAATTAACCTGCCACTTGTGTGGAATTTTCTGCAAGAAAGACATTTGTTGGGCAGCAGTTAAGGCTGTGAATCAATTCCTGGCTGATTCCACTAATGTTCTGGCAGGCTCTGAAGGTTCCAAGAGCTCATAGGGAAAGCCAGAGCCTTGCATGGTTTGGCTACAGTAGGAGAGGGAGCAGTCATGCTGCCTAATTTTCTGTGCGTCTGTACAAAGGAATAGAAACTAAGAATAGAGATTCTGGGTAAGCACAGGGCAGCTACTCCCTAGTAATTGCTGGTGTTGAACTCTAGGGCAGGAGAGGGTCTCAGCAACAGATAAGCCTGTGCCAAGGGAAACTCACTCTGCAGGCAGGAGGTTTGCAGGTTGGTTTGTTGGTTTGTTTGTTTCCAGCAATCCTAGGGAGCAGCCAAGCCCTATCTAAAGCCGATGGAAGACATTGCTGACACCAGGCTCTTCAAAGAGCTTCCCAAGCAAAGAAGATTCAGAACACCAGGAAGGGAAGAAAAAGCCCCATAAAATGAAAAGAGTCTCTGACAGGGGATCCCAAGAAGCACACAATGAGTCTTAGTGGCTTAGCAGCAATCTTCCTTTCCAGCTGCAGGCAGGAAGCTCTCTTTGGTGCAAAGACACTTCCAAAAAGTGCTGGTTAGGGTCCCAAGGCTTAGAGTCATCTGCATTTGCTCAAAGATTACAAATGAGAGCAAGTCCTTAGCTACTGACTGCATAAACAACCCTTTTCCATAGGACTTCTTTTGCAGTTGGACACTATCACTATGTTGTGTGCTCCAGAACATAGTCCAAAAGCTTTGGGCTACTACAAGCAGGGAGGAGGAACATAGAAACGGCCAAATATCCTTAGCTGATGGATATCTGTTTCCATCATAATCTGGCCATGACTGAAAGTGGCTGCTGTGCACTCTGGAAACTAGTGGAAGTTGGTGGCACCCTGTTCCCTTGGGCTCTGTAACACCATCTGCCTCTCCAGGCACCCACTGTGTCCAGATTTCATTTTTTAACTTCTATTATGGCACAGCATCCTCTAGCCCTCCCCTGCTGAAATGCCTAGTCACCAGAACAGATGCAGGTCCCTGGCACATCCCACCTGGGACATGTTAACAACAATTCCTGTTTTGCAGAGGCTGGAGGACAGAGTTGTTTCTAGAACATCCCGGACGTCACTCAGCTGCCTGCTGGCACTGCCACTTCACGGAGGGAGGAAGGGGAATGGGCAGGGTGAATCACTGCACAAAGGACAAGATTCCCCTTTTGGCAAAAAGAACGCACTGGAAACAGGATTTTTAAACTATTTGCATTTTCCCAAGAATACTTGGGTCATACAGCTATGGTTTTAATTACAGGACACAGGGACAAATTAAGTGCCTTACAGAAAAGTCAATTAACACCCACTAAAAGGAAATGTTATCTTAAAGACCCTTGGGAAATTACTTTGTTTATTAAATATAAAATAATACCACATGGTCTATCTAGCCACTGCCAGCTCAGGATCCTGCAGCCAGCAGCCAGCTCATTCTAACAATACCCTCTAGGAGAAGCTAATATTACCATTTCCCCATTTCCAGATGAGACCAGTGAAGCAAAATGAAGGGAAATTACTTGCTTGGTGTTATCAAAGAGTTCTGTGCCAGCTCCCTAGATCCTGGGAAGAGCTACGGATAAGTGCCCTGAAACACAACATAAAAGGAGACTGAAACCTGCAACGTTGCCTTGTTTTTTACACACAAGTAATCAGATGTTTCGTCTCATATGTGCTTTACCACCCACTGCACAGGCATCTCAAGTGGTTGAATATCTAGCCTGCATCACGTTCTTGTGTTCAGATGCTACCGTGAGGACACCTTTGACTGATGACTGCCACATGCCCTGCAGACAGAGCCATCTGCCATTGCTGATTTTGCCACTGAAGTCCCATTTTCCAGCTCCTTGAAACCCTCATGACACCTTCATCTCTAAAACATGGTGAATGGCGGGAAAGGTTGAGTCTTCCTGTTTACAAGCAAAGCAAAGCCCTTCCTGGCCAACTCCTGTTCCACTGCCTGGGCAATGCAATCAACATTCATAATTGTTTTTCCAGGCAGAAATGTAAAGAAAAAATTTTTCCTACTGCTGAAGACATGAAAGGCAGGATACAGAATATGAAAAAAATTTTGGAACTGCTCCACTGCTTCAAACCTAAATTGTCTGTCTCTACGTACATCACTATGTACAGGGTCAGCTTGTACCACTGTTCTAGGCTTTTCCCCTGGTCCTATTCATGGTGCAGAAACCAAATAAATCAGTAGCAGACCTTGTTCCAGCAACAGAGCTGGGAAAACTGAGATGGTGATGTAGCCTGCTCTGGCAGCCCTGTTGGACAATACACCTGGCCAAACAGCTCCTACTTTCCATTCTGAGCCTAGAAGAAAGATCCTCATGAAGAAATTCTGTGAGTGGTTGCTTTTCCTTGGCCCCCTCTGAGCAACCACAGGAGCCACCATCAGCTTAACATCTAATTCTTTGCTCTTGAAAATACCAGAGATGTTGGAGAGGGCTTAAGAAGTCTAACTGGCTGCAGTGGAGAATATGCAGTTCCTGTGCAAAATCCTCTGGCAGAGCTCTGCCAAACCACTCCATATCTGGAATCCTGCCCCTAGACTCTGATCTCTGCCCCTGCTTTTCAGACCCACACTGATCATAGAATCATAGAATCATTTGGGTTAGAAGGGACCTCTGGAGGTCATCTAGTCCAATGGCCTCCCTCATCTCAGCACACTGCCAAGCTGCCCAATGACTTCAGAGCACAGAGGTGACTCAGGCTTACAAAAGAGCTTGGGCTCATACAATACAACACATCAGACTCTCCCTCCCTGCTCCATGGTGAAGGGCTGGGGTATGCACTCAGCCTACCAGTACCCTGTGACCCCTTCATACCATCTGCTGTTACAGGGTGAGCATCTTGTGTCCTGCAGCCAGCTGCACACTCCTGCCAGGTCATTGGATGATGATGAACAAGCACAAAGGTCAATTCAACAACAGCTTCCTGAATTTCCAGAGGTCCCAAACACCAACAGACTCTCCTAATACCAGCACTAGAGTCTAGACTACTTGGTGAGAGTGGCCTTCAATGTCAGCAAGAGGTTCTCCATGCTCATCCCTGAGCTACCTCCAGGACTACCTGAAGCCAAACAAACTCCCAAGCATGGGGCTCAGTGGCGCAGAACCTGTGCTTGAAGACACAGTCTTCATGTACAAAGGGAGCCCCATCTGCTCACAGATGCACTGGAGGTTTGGGGCTGGACTCCTTCCTTCCAGCACTTGTGCATGAATATGTGCCTATGAATCCTTCTGGGTTTTGTTATCATGGATTATAAACAGAGATAATAGGTCAAAGTATTGGTGATTTAACAGGCTATTCTCTACCAGCAAGACCCTCACACACACAGAAAGCCTTTCTCTCTGAGGTTCACTGATGTAGCTTATAATTTTAAATGCTTCCAAGTGAAACCAGCTTCCAATGTGAAAGGTAGCTCAGTATCTTTATAGCTGCTCTCTGGCTGTTCTTTGAAGGTACTCATCCAGAAAGTCCTCATTTATTCAGAGAGGACTGAGCAGAATCAGAATTGCATTTCCCCTCTGGGAAGATCTGCCCCAGGGTATTTTCTTTCCAATGCAATCACTGAATTACTTCCAAGAATTTTGCAACTGGCTCAGCCACACATTTTCACTTGTTAACTAGCTCTCTCCTGCTTAAACAATACATT
Source organism: Bucco capensis (assembly GCA_013396975.1). Taxonomy (NCBI): domain Eukaryota; kingdom Metazoa; phylum Chordata; class Aves; order Piciformes; family Bucconidae; genus Bucco; species Bucco capensis. Next base: position 129,682 of record VWZO01018928.1, on the reverse strand, counting down.
ATGGCTCACAGGGCTTTCTATTTATTTTTTTAAATAAATTGAACACTGATGAAGGAATAGGAATAGTTTTCATGCTAGCACACCCTTCCCCACACACATACCAGCAAGAGCCAACCTTACAGGTTCTCTGCAGTGTAGGCAGAACTGGGTATTAGCTGCCCAAGGACAATGAATGGAGGGCTGCACAGGACTGGGCCATTCTTTCACAAGAAAGGGGAGAAAGGCAATTAACAGAGCTGGGCAGAGATTTGGAGAAGGTGGGCTGGCTCTTCCTACTGCCACCCCTGGGATGGGAGAGAAGAAATAAGCTGCTGCTGGAGGGAAAGGTTATTGTGCTAAGTGCACATATCCCCATGCCACTGTTGGGCAGCAGCAGCCAGTTCAGCTTTCCAGGGCCCTGCTGTAAGCAGGGTAGCAGCCAGGGCTTCTTTTTACCTCCTAGGAACAAGGTCTTTACCTCCTCTCCTGTGCCTCTGGCCAGACTTGCAAATGCTCCTAAAGGACACTGATGCTGAGTTGAGCAACTCTGTGGCTCACCTGCCCTCTGCACAGTGTGTTTTCAAGCAACCCCTGTTAGGGGAGCACATACTGCTTTCTCCCCCACTAAATACTCAGTCTTCAGCAATGGTTTCTAGAAAGTTGGCTGGACAAACCTGACTCCAGACAATAAAGAAGAGTCAGGCCCAAGTAATGAAGCAGCATGGATGGGTTTGCTTACAGCTCTCAAGACTGATGGTCCAAGCTTTGGGTCTCAGAGACTGGGACCCTGCTTATGCCCAGGCCCAGCCATGAATGGTTGGATGGACCAGCATGAAGAAAAATCTGCTATCTTCCAAAATCCCTCTTCCTCTTGCTGACATACTGCTCCATGACAGATCTTTCTCTCTCTACTGGGGCATCTGCTCATGCTAGATCTCATGCATGTTGTAACTGAAGCAACTTTGGTTTCAGAGAGAAAGATCCAAAGAGTGGGAAAGCAAAGCCATGTTTTGGGGTTATTTCCTGAAGCTAATCCAGTCTGATTAGAGCCATGGAGCAGCCCTGCACAGGCGAGCCAGGAGGGACAGGAAAGGTTTGGGCATGGAGGGGGGATAGGCATCCTGATAGACACTCACTCCTGATTAAATAGTCCCTATCCTTGATTACACCTTGTGCAGTGACTTTTCACTTCTTTGCTTCTGCTCTAAGAGACTTCAGAGAAAGTCTGAGAAAGGACTCATTGTGCTGTTTTGGGAATAGGGAGAAGAGAGCATGGCAGATTTTGTGGTGCAGGTGAGGGAAGGGAAAACTAAGAATGAGCAAATGGGTGAGGAAGAGACAGAGAGAGGAAGAGAAACAGATTCTGGTTATTTCTCTGTGAAATGCATTTCCACTTCTCTGGCACTTGCCTTCTTCTGTACAGATTTGTAATTGTGTTATTAGTAGCAGAGCATAAAGTATATTCACCTCTCTCAGCAGCTGATAGAAACAGCTTCTGAGATCCTCAACTGCTTGTTTTTTTAAGACTCACATGACTTCTGGTGACAATGTTCAGCTATATGTTTTTTCACAAGCACCATCAGGAATGAGCTTAGCAGAGGCACTTTAATTGAAGCAAAGGGCTTTTTACTTTACTGTCTTCAATGGTGAATTTTGAAAAAAGGCTACAATACAGATCACCAAGCAGATTTTCTGCTAAGGTTTTCCTTCACACTTTTGGACCTGAAGAGCCCTGAAGTAACATAAGACAAAACACAGGTGCCTGCTGATACCACCTCTGACCCTTCTTTAAGAGGGATACAAAAGGAAGTGAAAGAAAGGAAAAGCAAACCCGCACAAGCAACAGCTGGCAGAGAAGCACTAAGCAGTGATGGACTCCAAGAGCTCCTGAAAAATTTCAGGCTGAGTCCAAAGAGCCTTGTCTACCCATTAGAGAAGCACATCCAAAATTATGCAACTCATAGGGAAAAAACTAATTTATGGAAGCAGATTAAGGACTGATTCCCCTAAATTACCAGTGATGTGAAGAGCAGAGTGTACTGAGTCCTATAGATCACATTGATAAGCAGCAGGCTATTAAGGTGTCATCACAATATCTACACAAGCAGAACAGTTCATGTTGGCAGTGCAAACAGTTTTAAAATCTAATTTTTGGCTGGCAGTTAATCTCTTGGGAAGAACAACTAACTTCTAAAATATTTGCTTTGGTTCTCATGAAATAGAGGGAGTGTTAGCCCTGGCTTGAGATATGCATGAGTATGTTCAAGCTCTCTAGTCCATCTCCTCTGCACTGCCCAGCCTGGCAATTCTCTACCCTGGCCAGGAGACAAGGAAGATGTGCACAGCCCTGCTCAGGTCCCTTCAAGCACTCACTGCAGCAGCTTTGCACACCCAGACTGGATGTCCCCTTGAAAAGGGAGAGATTTTCTTCTTGTGCTGTATAGGGGTTAGAGGTGGTCCATAGTGACTGAGCCATAACTCCAGTTCACTTGTGAGCAAAAGAAACCTCACATCTGAAAACCACAAAGAAGTAACTATCTCAGTATGAATCCTCAAATCTTTGGTATTTGTATATTTTCATTTACATAAAATGTTACATGATTGCCAACTAATTAAAGAAATCAGGCTGCCTTCATAAAAACACAGTTGGTCAAGAAACTCCAATTCTCAATTACTAGGGAAAATACTGGATGTATGGAAAATTACTTCTACATGCTAATACTACAGCTAACTGCTGCTGGAGAAAATTTATACCCATAGGTGATTGCAGGCAAAAAAACCCTAGATCCTATTTATTCTTTGCAAGATGATTAATATCATCCATAAATTTCAAGTTCCAAAGTTGAAAAGGTAGATAATTATACAGATAGATAGAAAACTCCTCCCAGTCACAGGAAAACAGGCTGGCAAACTGGTTTTACAGACCAACATTCTGTTAGGATCACTTGGTGAAGTCATTTTCCAGCAGGCTGGCTGCTGGCAACCAGCAGCCCTAAAATGCCAAGAGTAATTAAAAATCTGATTTCCTCCAGTATCTCAGATTGTGCTTGCTGGGACGAGTTTCTTGCCATGTGAATATCCACCCAGTTGAGCTAAAGCCAGAAGTGTAGGCAAATGCTGGCTGCCTCCATCTCAAAAAGTGCTTATAGTAAACGTTTCACATTAGCTAAAGCATTAAAGTTCTGAAATGCCTAAAGACTGCTTTAGCACCCAAGAATTGACCAGGGAAGGCTTTGGGTTTATTTGGGCATCAGCTCATTTGTTTAAAAAAAATTCTTAGGCAAGTTCTTTAGTGTCATCTACTCTATGTTTAATTGATGCTTTACACTGTGGGTCCCAGTTCTGACCAGGACCTGTTAACATATATACCTGTGTAGGCAACATTAAATCTCAATTTACTACTACAGACTGCTGCAATTGTTTACATGGTGCCTTGGAAAACTCTGTCTCTTACAGTGCCATAGTATCTTTGTGTTTTCTCATGAAATTCCCTCAACCATCCTCTGAGCAGCAGGCAGTACTTTAAATAACATCATCACCTACAATAAAACAAGCTGGATGTCATGACTGGGGGCAGAGGTTCAAGACCCTCCGGTCCTGCAGTCTTTCAGGCCATAGCTTCAGAGAGAATATAATTGATGTTTTCATGGGGGCAGGTCACAGGCACATCCTTTTAAATGGTTTTGAAGCCTCAGTGATTAGTAACAGATCATAGAATATCTCTCCAGAGAGCCTGTGCTGCATATCTCCATCAAGCACAAATGGCCTTGAATTGCGTGCAGACGGGAGGCATTAATTAGTGATTTACACCCTGCTTCTCCTGGGGACAGCCTGATTGCCACCGCCTGGGAATCAGAACAAGAGGACGGAGAGAAACCTGGCTTGCTGGAGCCCAGCCACCACTCCATTAGTACCGCGGGGTAGCTGCAGCAGTGCCTTCTGCGACTGGTGAAACACCTTCTGTGCCACACTGAGAGATGTGGGCAGGACTCGCAACCAACCCTGCCTCTCTTCATGGGATGTCTTTTCTTGACAACAACTGTTAAGCCAACTTGCTCCCTGCCCTTTCGTTTCTGGATGCCTCTGCATCAGCTAGTGTTCCCAGCAAACCTTTAAGGCAGTAATGAAACACTGGTGTACCTAACAATTTTCCTGCTTAGGGAAACACACCCATAAAATGAAACGAGGCTTGTGCAAGCTGTTGTAGAGCATTAACTTGTTCCCCAAAATAGCCATAATTAAAGGCTTAACCAGTGGCTTTTCCAGGCATTCTCCATCAGTCAGACATAGAGTCTTAGAATCATTGAGGTTGGAAAAAACTGTTAAGATCATGAAGTCCATCATTTCAGGTGTATAACACTTAATTGCTGACTGAAGCATGCAATGAAAGTTCTCTGACTTGCACTGCTCCTTGCTGGTGTGGGTGATGACAGGCTGCAAGAGTTCCCAAGATCATATCAGGCAGCAGCAGAAGGAATAAGGTGTAGTCTTTGCAGCCTCCCCATCCTCCACAGCAATCATGGACTACAGATGTTCTGGCTTTTAAATATAATTTTCTGGGTGAAGAAGATAGTCTTGATGACAAACTCCAATTGAGACTACACTGTAGACTGCTTCATGTGAGCTACATCAGCAGTTTATGTACAGGGAGGAACCTGCAGCACAATGCTGATTGCTCAGTTTTACATTTTACTTGCTTTGGTTGCCTGAGAAATGCCAGCAGCATTTTGTTATGTCTTTTTCTACTTAACTGAGCAGCCCTTACAGTGTGATTTTCCCTGGCAGTTGATGGTAGACCATGATCATGCCACAACTTCAGTCCCTCCTTTAAATGCTGCATAAGCAGTTCACCAGCTGCAATGGGAGTCTGCATGCAGGGAGATCTAGGTGAATCCAGACCAGGGTTTCTCACAGTGTCTTCTGAAGCAACAGTGACACTATCACTTCGAGATGCTTTCCCAAAATTTTAATGTGTAGAAGACCATCCATCCCATCTCCTGCTCTCTCCTTCCTCACATTTTGCCCTGGTTTCTCTCTGCTTTCTCCAGATTCTACAAACCAGCCAAGTACACACCACTGATTTACAATGTCAGAAATGCACTTACTACTTTCAGTTCACCTCCATCCTCACTGAATGGAAGATAAACCCACAGTGCTCAAAGCAAGGCTGGTTCACACTCCCCTCCGTGCAGCAGCCTGGTGACATTTACTGACAGAGTCTATGCAAAGAAAAACAAGTTCCCAAAATGCCTTTCCCTCTAGAGACTTGATCTTTTCCTGGCTCACAGCTTGTCCTCATCCCCCACAGCCACAAACGATTTCTTTCCTAGTTCCACAAACATTTATTCAAACAGCCAGCTTCAGACATCCATATGTCAAATGATATCTTTCATCATTTACCTTTATCTTACAGGTAGGTAGATTGACAAATGCTGAGCTCATCAGGACAACCTCAACAATCAAATGTAAATATCTCTCTCATGCTGGTGCCATTTCCCACAGCTCATCCGTCTCTCTGTGTCTCCATCTTCCCTTCATGTCCTCTGTGGGGACAAAGAGCTCTGGGCACTGCTTTCACCTGTGCATATGCTCTCCTGAAGGAGAAGCTGGTGGCATATGTCAGCATGGCCTGACCACTGGGCAGAAGGAGGTGTCAGCTAGGTCCATCCTGCTCCAAAACATTTATCTTCGATGCCCCCTTCACAAATTCCTTTTCAGCCACAGTTTCCAAAGTAAGGCAAACAGATCTTGCACTGGGATATCTTCCAATGCAAAGATGAGACATGTTGATTTTCTTTAACTGGTTTGTTTAAGATATAGAAGCCAGTTCCACTTTGGGACTGGACCCAGCTAGGCAAGCAGCCCAAGTTCCCTTCCCATGATAAATCATAGGATAACTTGTAAGATTGTTTGTAAAGTACTGCTGCAAGAACCATTAGCCCAGAGGGACACTTCTCTCCCCCAGTACCTTCACCCTGCAGAACCCCTGTGCCTTGAAGTAACTCCGCAAACCTACAGATGCTCATTGAGGATTTCCTGTTGCATCCAAGCAGACACAAGTATAGTACTCACTCCCTGGTGTTCCAGCATCTTAAATGAAAGAGTCTTCAGCTAAAACAGAAGCTGGAGTTACTGCCAAGCATCCAAAATACTCCTGTGCTACATATAACTTGGAAGTTTGTTTCCAGCCTCACTGCAGCCTGCTGGTCTTCTGTAGTGTTAAGGGGGTGACTCTTCCTGGAAGGAAAGGGGTTAGATCGACTCATGCATATCCCATGTAAAAGGAGGCACAACGTTTCTCCCTCATCAGTGCAAGACTATGCCATACAGAACATTATGGTACAGACCTGGACAGCAAGAATATGGCCTTAACACAGTGAAATGCAAGAGAGGGAAGAGCTATGTTTATCTTGCCTGTTCTCAGATGAAATATATCTTTAAATATCACCCAGCTGAATATCACAACACTGAAGTATCAGAAGTTCTTGGACTTTCCCTATTTTTGACTCTTTCCCTTCTTCACACAGATGAATGTCTCCATCCATGACATGTGTGCAGGTCCCCAGCTACCCAGCACTCTCGGGAAAGCTATTTTTAGCTTCATTTTCAACAGATGATGGAAACTTTCTGTCGTTTGCACAAAGATAAAATGATTCTGGCCAATGACCAAACATTTTTGGCTTCCTTTGAACTGTATTCTCATCACCAGCCCCTATAGCTTTAGTATGAGTTCTAACTGTGTGCTACTTCAAACCAGTCAGCAGGGAGGAAGAGTACTTCACTGTCCATGGTTAGAAACTAAAAGTGCGAGAGAAGTCTCAATGCTCTGCTGAGAAAGTATAGGACAGAAAGTGGGAAGGCAGAAATGTCCTTGAAGGTCAGTGCTCAAGAACTGGGAAGGATGCACACTCCCTGTATGCACCTTCTTAAAAGAGGACGCAGATGATGGGTTCAGGGCAGAAACTCTGCCACAATCTAGAGAAATTGGGCAACATTACTGGGTAACAAACACCCTGAGCCCTACAACAATTGTGTCAGATATGTACAATGTTATGCAAGAAGTTTTGCCACCCTGAACACAGGGCATTTGTTCTTTTTACTTTCAAGATAGCTTATTTTGAGTGGTTTTGCTTTAGAAGCCCCTTTAAGATAGGCTCATTGAGAAACTACTCTGGAGTATTTATTCACACTGATAGCACAGAACATTTGGCTTTAAGCCTAACAACACAGTAGTTGTGAATTAATTCAGTGATAATCTTTATTGGTCTGTGGTATACATAGCAATAAACCTCCACTGTGAATAGATTAATAACCAGAGGCATTAAATCAACCTCAAAAAGCTCTTAATCTCCTGTGTCCTACCCTACAGCAAGGCTTACAAAGCCTGGGTGATAAACCTGCAGAAAAGGAGTTGGGAACCTGGGATATGAAGCTCCTGCTGTAAAAGCAGCTTGGACAATGGTGCTAGGCTTAGTGCTGCACCACGGCAGGGGCTCAGCAGCCAGATGCTTCCTGAGGGCCTGGTGCTGCTGGCCAGGCAGTCCTGCAGCCTGTCCCTGCAAAGGAACTGGAGCAGATCCTTGTGACAGTAGATGGTGAAATACTTCTTCCCTCTTCAGACATGGTGTGAATCCAGTGAGGACCCTGAAGCTCTAATAAATGTCTAAGTACATTTATCCTGCAACCAGATACTGGTTTCTCCTGTGGTTCAGAGGTAGCCTGGGGAGCTGGTGTGAGGTGAGATCTGAGGAAAGCAGCCAGGTGTGCAGAAGGTAGACTGGGCTGAGACATGGACAACAGCTCTGCAAGCCCTGGCCAGGCTGGACACTTGTATGGACAGCATCTCATCATGGGGATTTTTGTTTGGTTTTGTGTTTTTTTTTTTCCTGTTGCTTTTGGGGGTTTTATGCACTGCGTAGCCTGGTATCCCAGACTTGGCATGCAGGTGATGGAAGGGCTCGGGTACTTCTGCAGAGTCACTAAGAAAGGCAAACCTGCTGCCAGCAGAGTTCCTATTGCAACAGTATCACAGTCAATTAAGGATGATTTAGAGAGTGCCACTAGCAAAACTTTAAAGGCTGTTAATTTCTTTTAGTTATCTAAGATCTGGAAGTTCCTATGTTTAACTTTCCATCTTTCTTCTAATAGCAGAGTGTTTCTGATCTATAGAAAACAGTGTTTCTGGCTGGAGACTGGTTCCTTGATATAAACACCAAATTCCAGCCTCACCATGATGGTGGCATCACAGCTTGTGAGGCTGGTGGGGTAACTGTGAGCATCCAGTCTTGTCTGTGGAGGAAAAAACCACCCTGAAGGACCATCAGCTCACAGTGCCCAAAGCCACAGCAAAAGCACCTGCTTTTTTGCCTTACAAATACCTGAGGCCAACAACATGCATTTCCATGAATATTCTTCACCTTGGCTGTTGGTTTCAGCAATTAGTGCCCTGAGCCTTGGCATTGGTTATGGAGAAATAACCAGCACCTTTACCAGCAAGGTGTGTTGTTTATCCTGAGCCAAACTGAACCATCCTGCTGCTCTGTAGCCATGCTAGACCAGGACTAGGAATATCCTCTCCAAAGTAGGACAGTTTGTCCTAGGGAATAAAATATATGCTGCTTCTTCTGGTAAGCACATTATGAGCCCAATTATTATAATAGCTTTGTTTCCTAAGCAGATTGGCTATGCTAATGACTTGCAACTTGTTAACAGGAACCAAATTCCTATGGTGTACAGAGGGTGAAACCATAGCAGTTTGATGTATTTCACTCAGCTCAAATCAACCACCTCTGAGAATAAAAACATAGGAGAAAGAATAGTTGAATAAAATAGTTGGAAAAAACAGAATTTATTCCCTCTCTCCTTTCCCCTCCAGCCACAGTGTACATAACTGCAACACTTGTATAAATTGTTTAAGGAAGAGGCTCATCCTCCCATGTGCATATGGTTTTGGGTCACAGTTCAGATGGACCAATAATTAAGCTTTTTTTTTAATGTCGTATTCCTATGATGGATCTCTTGGGACATCCTTTTAACTTAGACACATTTGTAGTGGAGGAAGAGATATTTGCCCCTATTGCTTTTTAAATCTATTTTCATTTTTTAGAACAAAATATAATATCATTAAACACAATATTAACGTGGTAACATTAAAAAAGCATTTTCTGGCAGTAACACGTACAGTAACATAATAGTCCAGTCACATAGTGGGGGATTATACTTGCTAAGAGAAAGATGTGAATTTTGGCATGGTTTCATCAGATAATCTCTCCCTAAAAAAATTGTTCAAGCTGTAGCCAACTTAATTTGTCAGCCAAACGGTGGTCAAATGGAGGCTGCACATTTTGTGTCTGATAATGTCAAAATAAATGTTTCATTATTCCATCTACTTTCCTTAATGTTGACAACAGTTGCCATCAATAAGGCTATATTTGCTAACCATTACCATCCAGGTGTTCCCTGAGATAACACAGTTCATTTTTATATATACACTGGAAAATAACTGGGCTCTTTCCAGATGTAACTGTGTGGGCTCTACTGGCAGTTGCTGATTCTTTTTTCTTTTTAATACTATGTACTATATATAAAATATCAAACAATTAGTGGATAATCTAAGACCTTAAATAACTTGGGCCATACATACATATATTCATTCTACCACCTGTTCACATCAAAATATTACTATCTGCCAATTTATCAATGTTACTCAACTATTTTTCGAACTCCTAAATGTCTATGTCTTTCTACCAGACCTGGTAATATTGAGTTTGCTTGGAAAAAAATTGTTCTTCTTTCCAAACTTAGTGTTTATCTTCAGCTATTAGAGCAAATATGCATGTCTTCAGTGTAATAAGAACCAGCAAACATTCTTGAAATCTATGGGGCCAGATGGGATTCATCCTAGAATCCTGAGAGAGCTGGCAGGGGTGTTCACCAGGCCACTCTCCATCATTTATCAGCAGTCCTGGCTGACTGGAGAGGTCCTAGCTGACTGGAGAGGTCCAAGCTGATTGAAAAAGAGCAAATATAACTCCCATCTATAAGAAAGGAAGGAAGGAGGATCCGGGAAATTACAGGCCTGTAAGTCTAATTTCAGTCCCAGGGAAGCTGATGGAGCAGATCATCCTGAGTTCCATTATGCAGCACATGCAGGACAACCAGGTGATCAGACCCAGTCAGCATGGCTTTATGAAGGGCAGGTCCTGTTTAACTAGCCTGATCTCCTTCTATGACTGGGTGACCTGCTTACTGGATGAAGGAAAAGCTGTGGACGTTATTTATCTTGATTTTAGCAAAGCATTTGACACAGTTGCCCACAGCATTCTCCTAAAGAAATTAACTGCT
>VWZO01018928.1:60170-119265 GCA_013396975.1 Bucco capensis | reverse complement strand
AAGGGCTTAGAACATAAGCCTGATGAGGAAATACTGAGGGATCTGGGCCTGTTTAGCCTGGAAAAGAGAAGATTGAGGGGAGACCTCATGGCTCTCTATAACTACCTGAAGGGAGGTTGTAGAGAGGCAGGGACTGCTCTGTTCTCCCTAGCGGAGAGTGATAGGACAAGGGGAAATGGATGGAAATTGTGCCAGGGGAGGTTCAGGCTAAACATTAGGAGGAATTTCTTTACTGAAAGAGTTGTCAGCCATTGGAACAGGCTGCCCAGGGAGGTGCTTGAGTCACCATCCCTGGAGGTGTTTAAGAGACAGGTGGATGTGTTGATAGGGCTAGGACAAAGGCTGGACTTGATGATCTTCAAGGTCTCTTCCAGCTGTAACTGTTCTATGATTCTTTTTCTTAAAAAAGTGTTAAATCAGCTTGCTCTGCAAGCTGTTTATAAGTGAAGTCCCAATCCTTTTTACACAGTGCTCCAAAGGTTCCCTAGGCTATTCCCTGCTAAGTGAGTTGAAACTTGGGATTTTTAGAAGGCTTCCATATGTTCCTCTTAAGATTACTCTGTAATTTTTATAGCATAGAAAATTCGTGTATCAGTTTCTGATCATTTTATTTCTAAGACTCCTGTGAGCTCCACTTAGTAGATGGCAAGCTCATAAAACTTCTCTTGCCTGGAGAAAAGAGATTACTGGGCATTGCTGGTGTTTAACTGTTCAGATTGGTTCTGGCTGCTGGGTAATTTTTTCTTACAGAGTGATGAACAAGGTTTTCATGCCTGGCTGTACAAGAGCTGTTACCTCTGCACTAATACCACCCAATTCCCACACTGGAGCAGCAGAGCATCTTCACTTGTTAGAATTTTAAAATCTTTTGCTAAAATGCAAGAAATGACAGATTCAGAATATATTTCTTAAAATAACAGGGACCATTTCCTCCTTCTGGGAGTCTCATTGTTGGCCACTGGATTGTGTCCAGGATAAGTTCAGTCCATTGTTTCAATTCCAACAACAAAACATAAATCTAACAGCGGTATCAATGCTTGAGGGACATTGGTATGCCTGGAGCATTTTGCATAGGGGAAACGCAAATTATCTTTCCACAGCAAAGCTATCACATGAATTATTGCTTCTTCTTCATTTCCCCTGTACAGTAATTTCACACTTGAGGGATAAAGCTTTCCCAGTGTGAGGGAGCTTTCCCCTCTCTGGAGCCTAGCAGACTCCTGAATTTAGGGCAAATCAGTGCCCCAGTAAAGCTGACAACTGATAGCAAATGGGCCCAGTGTGCAGATTGGTCTGTGCCAGTATCTCCCTTTTCCTGCTGAGGACAGCCTAGTGCCAACTGCTCTCCAGGCTCCAAGGCAGTGATGTATCATTAACCATCTCATTGTCTCAGTTAATTACAACAAACAGAGGCAGAGCTCAGAGACAGAGGCTCTCAGTCAGCATTCCCAGCACCAAAGCTTTTGGAGGACACTCAGAGATACCAGTCAATTGAAAAACAAGAAAGTGCTAATTTGCCCTAAAGCCTAGAATTCCTGGAAATTTACTCCCCTTGCAAACAGAGTCACTGGCTCTGGGGTAAAACCTGGGACAAGCCCCTCACCTACTCCAGATGTGGGGCAGTGTAAGAGAAGTGATGTCTGCCTCCTTCACTTTGCCTTTTCCCAGGCAGCAACAGAATACAACACAAGGGATCAACATTTCTTCATTGGCACATGAAAAACTTTGGCTCCTTGGGACTAACTGATTTCTATGTACTAATCCAATCTTGGTAAGTTCTAATTTAAAGCAGCTGCATGATATCTTCCTTCTGACTAGGACAGAGAACCTGAGTTAAATCTAGCAGCACTTGTCTCAAAGCTCATACTTCACATGGGCATGGCAGCTTTCCCCAGAAGTGCTGGGGGATCCTCACTCAGATTTTCACCAGTAAAGCTGAATTCACTTTACAAAGGAGATGAGTTTCGTTATCCCCATTTTTCAGATGTAAAAACTGAGGTGCTCAAAAAGGCAATAGCTGCTGGCTAACTGGCAAGCCCAGAAGCTGGTCTGTGTGACATCCCTGGGTCTGCTATGGGCTAAGCTTAGCTCTTATTACACAGCCTATATAGTAAATGTTATGTCTAGCTGCATCCTGGGAGAGAGCTCTGGATATTCTACCAGCTGTCAGCCACTAAATGTGCAAGAACACAGCCCAGATTGCCTTGGCTATTTTTCGCTTCCTGCAAGGCTCCTCTCCTCACCCACTGCCCTGGACATTCCTGACTGGAAAGACAGACCCAACAATCTGAGCAGAGCCCACCCTCTGCACAACCTCAGCACCCATGTTCAGGGCTAGGAAGGCAGATGTAACCCCATGGAAACTGAGAACCTCTTACAAAGCTGAAGGATGAGTATCTTCCATTGGTGAAGCAAAATGCTTCACATCCCTCAAAGGGATGTGCTCAAGATAGAAATCTTGAGTATTCAAAAAAAAATTATTTCCCTTAGCATTGTCCATGAACAACAATGCTCATGACATAGAAACACTTTTGAAAATCTAATTGACTTTCCCTTGTTTCCTCTTTCTGCTTACTTTCAGTACTGTGACCTGATCAGTGAGATTGGGCAGGTTTGCAGAGGTGAAGCCAAGACTACCTCCTCTCCCCATAGTAACAGAGGTTTGGGTGAGGAGTCGGTGTCATTTTGTGATGCTCAGGCAGGACACAGCAAGGCTGGGGAGATAACATCTCCTGATGCCACACCTGGTAAGACACTGGGCTCTCCATCTGCAGCACATCCCCCTGCCTGGCCAAAGGACACACTCTGTCACAGACACCAGTGGGGAAGCACGGTGGGTCTTGTGGTGGCTGTTATCCCTAGGCAGGGTCCTGCAGCATCCCAGGGTTAGCAGGGCTAGGTGGGATAGGATGGGTGCCTCTGGCTTGGCAGGTAACCAGAGGAAGCATTGTACTACTGAGCTCATTTCCACCAGGACCAAGAGCTCATTAGGAGTAAAAATAACTCAGGAAAAACTTAGCCAAAGCCCTGTCAGGGAGTCCCTCAGTTGTCCAGGCTGTTTCTTGATCAGCCTAAGCCAACCCAAGGTCCCTCCCTTCCGCCTTGCCTGCACAGTCCATTACTTCTTTTGCTCCCACAAGCATGATGAAATTACCAGGAGCACAGGAACCATCTTTGCTGCATTGGATGGTTTATATTGCCTGCTCAAGCCTCCTTCTTAAAAAACAACCTTTGCCATTTCTAAATAATGGGCATTGTGTTTCGCTTTTGCAAAAGGTGTAATTTTACACTGAAGAACAAGAGAAATGCTTCTGAACAAAATGTTATCCCCTTGTGCTATTATTCCTGATATCCTTGGAATATTTCTTACAGTCTTACTGTTTGAATAAGGAACTTTTCCAGCTCATTTGCAAACAGAGCTGTAGGAACAGTCCATTTTTGGGATTGGTTGGTGAACAAAGAAATCAGAGAAAAATGAATGAGCTCAGCTCAAGCAGAACTGCATTTCCCCCCTAAGTTGTTTTGCAAAACAACAATAATAAAGAAGATGAACTAGACCAAAACAAGGGATTTATTTTGTTTGGGGAGCAATGATTCTTCTTTTTCACTCTTTAATGAGCAGTGATTCTGAAAGACTACGCTGAAAGGCTTCTTTCAAAATGTCAAAATGAAAAGCTTTAGCACATTTCAGGGAAAGGAAATCTTGGAGATTTCACAAAATGATTTTTCACAAAATTTGACCCAAAATATGTAAAGAATTTCTTTCTGCATTTTTCTTTCTGCATTTTTTCCCAAAATTTGTAATCCACTGAGTACAAATACACAATTTCACAATTAAGTCTCCTTTGCAGCACTACCCTGGACTAAGGGATAGATCTGAACAGGGGAGAAAGCCATTGATATAAAGACATGGAGATTCAGAGATAAAGAATGAATCCAAGAACAAGGCATGGAAGAACTCATGGCAGGAAACGAGTTGCCTTCCAAGTCAAGCATTACTGGACTTTATGCCACAGCAAATATCCTTTGTTCAGGGTCCAAGAGTCAGTGATAAGTGTGAGGGTTATTTCTCACTGTGCTTCTAAATTTCTGTTAAGAAAATATTTGCATGCTGCCCCCAGAGGAATTAAAACATAAGAAACCCAAACATAGCAGAGATTAGTTCCACTCTGTTGTGCATGGGAAACATGAAACAACTGAGCTCAGCCTGTATCTAGCAATTTTTAGGTAGTGCATAATTAATAAGAAGCAACATGTGTTACATGTGTTTTCTAATATCACATTTCCTGTGGACGAAATCACAAGCTGACTACACATTGCACTTCTTCTGACTCACATTAGATATTCAATATTCATGGATATACCAACTTTGCAGAGAAAAGGCAGGGTTCTTCACAATGAAATAATGGTTTTAGGCAGAAGTGCACTATCACCCTCTGCAAGAAACCTTTTAAATTAGATGACCTGGTTCTCCAGAAGTATCTTTGTTAGCTAGCTTATATTCTTCACTCAGGCTGAAGAAAGGACCTCTGATGTCCTCCTTTCCCTCACGCCCAGCATTCTCCAAATCTTCATGCAGTCATTCATGCCCTATTGGTGAGGAGCAAAAAGTTTCCTTTGGGAAGAAGGGAAAAGTGACAGGACAAGAATCCTGAGCTGCAATGTCACTGCAGTCAGGTGCAACATAGGGATGGGACTGTAATGAAACCCAGTGTCAGAGCTCAGGCTGGTCTTACACACCTTGTTATGCAACAGGGGGAGAAGGTAAAATTATTCTCCAGGTAATTAAGCTTTGCAAAGGCAGACCAAAGTAAAAGCAGCAGGAGATAGATGTGTTGCAGAGCTGAGGAACAAACCTAGGCCATATGAGGAGCAGAGTGAAAGTTAGCCCAGCTCTTAGGAATTGTTTATCAAAACCAGAGAAAATGCAAGTGAGTCTGAGTCATAGCAGCAGCAGCTTCATTGCAACAATCATATCATGCTTGTAGTTCTTTTGGAGCCTACTTTTTATCAGGCCACAACTGGCTATCACAATGGAAAATATTTCAACAAGTGCATGAAATTTCAATGTGCATCAAAAAGAGCACACACTTGCTGAGATATTTTCCACCGAAAATAGAGTATTTGGCTAAAACAAATGTCAGTTTCCAAAGGGAAAGGTACATTTCTCTGTGTTGGAAATATTTACAGGAAGATTGGTGGGGAAAAAAAACCCAAATATATTAACATTTTTGATAATAACTTTCAGTTTGGAGAATGAAATGATGATGTTTTCCACAGGAAACTTCAGCAAGATCATGCCTTGTTTTCTTTTCTTTCATCAACATTATATGCAGGAGCAAATACCAGTTTTTGACCAGTTTTACGAAACTCATACACACTAACACAGAGCCACACAAGCACACCCAGGACAGAAGTGCTTCTTCCACACCTCAGATGCTGCTATCCATTCCAGGTTCTGTTCTGCCCGCAGCAGCACTGTTCACCAGCCCTTGCACCAGCATCTTCCAGAGAGTGCATGGATGTACGCAACAGGGAGAAGCAAGACCTGAGGAACATGTACAAAACAGCCAGCAAGAACCATCCAGCCTCAGCAATGCTGTGGGTGTTCAGTTTGGGCTGACACTCATCCAGCAGTGGAGCCAGTCGAAAACTGCATCAGCCTGAAAGCTTGCAGGGTAGGGCAGGGCAGGGGGAACATGCTGAAATGGGAGCAGGGGACTGGAAGCACATCTCTTAGTGGCAAGAGGAACTCCCTTCCCATCCCACAACAGCCCAGAGCTACTGTAGAGAGTGTTAGGAAAGGATGTGACCTTTTGTAGAGCACATTGGAGCAGGGGAGCTTTATTATTCTGTAACAGCTACAGCCTGAAGGCAGATTAAGTTGTCCCTGGGACAAAGCTGATCTCTGCAGTCTTCCAGCCAATGCTTTGTCAAGGCAGAGTTGGATTTAATGAGGTGGTTATCCTGGTCTGACAAATAGCAATAAAATAAAAGGGCCCAAACCATGTTTTAATGCATCTGCATCAGCCAAGCAAGGACTTGTGTGTCCTTCAGCAATACTGGAGCTGGCATAGAGGCACAGGGCAGCTTTAAATAGGAGCCCCTATGGTGTCATAACATGGTGGATCCAGCTCATGGAGGCACTGGGCTTGGTGCCTGGCATGACACAAGCATCACTGGGTCCCCAAGGTGGCCAAGGTCAAGTCATTCCCTGAGCTACATCCTGAGGGCCAGAGCCTTTTCACACAAACTGGAATCACAAAGGCCTCAATTTTCCCACCAGGCCATTTGCCAGCTGGTCCAGAGAGGCCATCTGTCACCAACCCACCTCTGCCCATCCCACCATATGTCCATTGCTGGCCTGGGAAATGACTCAGCCCATTGGCAGCACCAGTCTGCCATCGCTAGAAACAAAGTGTCCTTGTGTTTGTGCTCTGAAGGATTATTTTTCCACCTTTTGTTTCCAGGAGACATTTGTGATGTCAGGTTAAAAAAAAAAATGCAAGCATGATCTTGTCTGCTTGGGATATTTCCATCTTTCTTCAGCCACCTGCTGTCACTGCTCAGTGGTGCTCTGCAGGGAGAAGGAAGGGTTGAATACTCCAAAGTGATGCAGCTTTTGGCAACAACCAGTGGAAATGGCCCCAAACACCCCCTCATCCATGAACAGCATAATGCAGAAAGCAGGCAACTGCAGCTACCATGGGGACGGTTCTTGGTTGTGCAAGTTCCAGGACTGGAGTCTATTTTGGGCATCAGTAATGCTATGTCCCTCACTGTTTAAGAACAGGAGAATGGCTTTCTGAGGGTGTGCTGCACATCTACCTGTGTCTCTAAGAGCCAGCATGCAGAAAGAGGTAAAGAGAGCAAGCAACTGGCCATGCAGCACATGGGTCATTCTCTTAATACTTCATTCATCCTTTGGCAAACAGCACTTCAGTGATTTCTTGAGCTGAAGCAGGTGAACTTCAAACCTTCATGATTATTAACCAGTAGGTGAACTTCTTTGTGATTTTCTCTATGTCCCTGTTGAACCTATCTGCACCTTGGGCCTGTGCTGGAGGTGGGGTGCCTGGGGCTGCACACGGCACCCCTGACTTTGAGGTAGCCCATTATTTTTATTCTGTTCCTGCTTGATTTCCTGAATGTGTGACCTAAACAAACATGTCCACTATGGCAACAAAGCCCTTGAGTTTGGCTGCTGAGACAAGAAGCCATAGTACCCAGCAGAACTTTTACCCTTGGTACTGACAAAGCAAGATCCTTTGAAGGCCGGGGGCATCAAAGCCATTTCATCTGCCTTTGCTTCTTCTACAAACACCAAGTGAGCTAAGGACTCACTTGCTGTGCTATATAACCTTGTCTTGGTCCCCTGCTCACTTGTAAGTCTCATCAGGGATCTCAGAAAAGCTCAGCTTATCTGGGGGCAGCTTGTAGTGTCCACAGTTCTAGGCTTGCTGATTAAGATAAACAATCACTGTGACATTTTCCTTATTATGGAGAAGAGTCTCGTAAAGGGGAATGAACTCATTGCTCTGAACTGATGGGAAAAATAATAACTGACATTGTTTCAGTTTTTTTCATTCCATAAGATTCAAAGGCATGCTATAAAAATAATTTATGACCAGGGATTTCTTTACTCATCACTGAAACACAACAACTTTGTAAGTGAGAAGGAGCAGGATAAGAGTGCTTTGCGGGTTTAGGTCAGGAAATGGGAGGGTTTGTGTCCAAAGAGGAGACATTACAGTCTGGGGGAAGAAGAACATGTTTGACCTAAGGGGCCCAGTGTCTCTTATGAGAAATGCAGAGCTGTTTGATGAATGCTGCTGGTTGGGACCATGGTTTTTGCCTCTCTGACAAACCATCATAGGTCTTCCAAAATGATTCAACACTCTTCTTTTCCAAATCTCTCTGTAAATTCCCCCTGGCAGTTAAAACTACAGTCACTGAGAATCTTGTCTTTCAGATATGGTCTAGTGCAGTAACTGATTCTCCCATAGAAGAACAAAATGATCTTTTTCAGGTATACTCAGCACCCAGACCATGGAAGAGAAATTCAAAGCCACCCAAGAAAACCCCTGAGCCTGCGCACAGATGCCCAGCACCTGCCCATGCTGTGCTCCAGGCAGTGGCTAGAACCAGGCAAGCGCTGCAAACAAACAAAGCCCAGGAAGGAATCTCAGCCCAGCTTTTAGGGTGGGTTTTATACGACTTGAGTTACACAGACCAGAGCTACAGATGTCACCATTCATCACTTAATTTCCAAGGGGATAAATATTTCCTGACTGAGTCCCAGCACACAGAATAAGGGTATGCAGAGCAGAGCATTACACTGCAAACAGGAGTCCCTCCAGAAATCTCCCTGTTCAGGTCACACATATGACCTAGCCCTGGCCATGCACTGCTCATACCTGCCTCTCAAACCAATCTGGGCTCAACATACACTGTCTTTTCCTTGTGTGTTTGCTTTCTGGGGACAAGAACAGTGACATGCTAGGGGATGGTTTGACAGTTTCACACCTGCTCTCAAATCACTGAGCAGGGACTGCAGGTGTCCTGCCTGTGGGGTGGACTCTCTGCCTCTGGGATAGAGACCAGAGGTAACCAGGTGCTTGTAGGCCCTTTGAGGCTTGGACTTCACTCCTACTAGGGTTAACACATGACTGTCTTATGAGGATGACTGTTCAGGACAAACTTATAAGGGTTTTACTCTCTAGCAGGGGAAGCTGGGGATGTGTGCAAGCCCCTTGTTAAGTCCCACCATCAACCTAAAGGGAAAGCAGAAGTGTGACTCTTCATCTGACCACTGCCCTCTTGCCCAGCACCTCTCCCTGGCTGGATGTGACTTCCTGCTAACTCATGGTGTCTGTCCCTTGCACAGGCAGGCAGTGACAGGGACACCTCCTGCTCCATCTGTGCTAGTTTCCTCAGCTCTCACCCTTTCCCCAGTTCCAGCCTGGAGCATTGCACTACCAAGAGGCTGTGTTTTTCATGAACGAAGCATAAACATATGTGACACTGAAAATACTGACAACAGGTCCCCAGGCTTTGAGAGACCTCACTATGCTAGGATCAAACATAAGGGATTTCTGTTGTTCCTCAGCCTGATGCTCCCAGCAAGGATGGTGTCATCCAAAGTCTTCTTGATTTTCCAAAACAGATTTTGCCCTGTCACTGCCCAAATTTGGCTGGTGGACAAGGTTATTTATTTCAGTAACACCTGCCTGTGTGTCCTCACTGTTAATATGTCCCTGGGTCTGTCAGGTTGAAATGAGAGCTCAGGCCCCTCTTTAGTTTCAGAACACCCCTTGAGATGAACCTGTGACATCCTCACTGGGTATGGCTGGCAGCAGCTTAGCACCATCTCACCACTCAGGCAAAGCAAAGAGAAGCAGTGCAGGTTCCTGACAGCAGTAAAGCAAAGCCTATGAGCCCCTTGTTGTGCAGTTTGATGAGCTGAAGATGCTGGGAAGCCACAGAAAGACATCTTGTCTTTGAGCATGTCCCGAGGAGGGCATATCCACCTCTCTTTTGGCAGCTGCCATGCCAAGAGCTTTGCAGAGCTGACCCTCAGAGACAGGCTGCTTGACACAAAGGCTTGGCCCACTAAGACTCCTTCAGTGAAGTCACCATGACCCCTAGAGGAGAGGCATATGTCTTTCCTGAGGCTACTCTGCTCTAGCTCTGCCTGCCTGTGCTCTTGCAAACCCTCCTCCTCCTTTCCAAGCCTAGTTCCCACTCCTATCAAGCCTGGCTCTAGCCACGCTGCACCTCTCTCCCCTCTATCTTCACTTTGGGCTTATCTCAGGAGAAAAAGTTCTTTCTGACTGCTTTCCTAACTGGAAGCTGCAGAGTGAGAGTGACCGCAGTGACCTGAGCTCAGTGCCCCAACCCCTTCCACATGGACAGAGCTTCTGGCATGCTCTGTGTGCAGGATTTCAATTGCACACTTGTAAGAGCTTTGCCTCTATGGTTCCTTAAAGAAATCCCTATCTCCACTGTAAAAAGAGGTGAGCTCGGTCCAGGCTTTCCAGAACACCCAGCTTCTGCACCAGGTACAAGAATCCATTTAGCATACTCTGAGCCTTCCTCCATTTGCAGGATAATAAACACAGTGATTAATAATACTCTGAGGATATGTTTCTTCAGAGGAGTAACAATTTGTAGTATTAGTGTCTATATTCAAAACTCAGGGTACTCAACTGGAAGAAACTGGAGATTAAGAGACAGGAAAATTAGCTATTAGGCCAAGATCCAGAAGGACATCTGAGAAATCAGGCAATTATATTCCAAAGGCATATCTTTTTGTGTTCTCACAGCTACAAATATAGCACACAGAACAGGCTCTTCTCTGGCAGTGCTTGTCTATTTTGCTCATCAGAATAGTAGTAGCCAACCAGAAGATAAAGATCTTTCCTATCAACCCTTTTAGCTAAGAAATGAAACTTGAATGAACCTTTTATAGACAAACATCTGGAGGAGGGTGGATGAAGTGAAACCATGAGCAATGTGCTGTAAATTAACTCTAGCACTTCAGCAATTCCCTTCCTCTTTCCAAGCTTTCAGGAGCCTCTTGCTCTTCATCAGGGTTGTCTCCACTTATCTTTTCCCTCAATTTCCTCCAAGGACACCTGAAAAATTGCTCCAAACCCAGGAGATGAGTCCTGTAATTCACATACATCCCACAGAGAGCCAGGGGTGCTAATGCAACAGCTCTCTTAAACACTAGATCCATATATCATATCATATACTAGTACAACATAAATCGCTTCTCAGACATCATGTCTGTAGCATGTCCACAACAAGCTCTCTACAGGCACAGAGCTGGCTTTGTCCTGTTCCTAAATGGTGTTTTGCTCTTAAGCTGCCTCAACACTCATCCATGGACACATTACATAAAGGTCTTGGTCAGGCTGAAAGTTGTTCAGAAAAGTTTCCAGTTTGAGGTGGTTTTATGCATGGTATGTTTATAGAGAAAACAGATAAATTAAGCAGAGATATGCAATTCCAAGGCTGCACAGTAGCACATTTCAAAGGTATACACAATTGCTACTTTTACTGCTCTTTCTGCAGAAGGATGTCACAACAGATAGTGCATGAATGGTTGATTGATGCTTAGCCTTTCAGTTCATACTGGTAGGGAGCTGCTGATACAAGAACTGACACTTTTTTGGCATGTCACTGGCTCCTAGGCCTAGGAAGTTAACCAGGAAGACAAAGTGTCTGGCAAACAGCAAAGGTCTGGTAAATTCTAATCAGAGGGAGGCTCACTGGCAGAGTTTCTTGCAGATGGTCCTGGTTTTGCTGAGATAAAATCTTAGGCCAACCATGGTCTGCATGCCATTAGCAGTTTGGAGTCAGCCAGGGCAGCTGACCTGAGTTGGCTACAGGTGTATCCCAGACCATAAACATCACATAAACGAAGAAGATTGCTAAGGACAGGGAGTCCCCTGCTTGGGCTACTGCTCTTGCCTGGGGTCCTCTTCCTTCTCTTGAGGACTGCTTTCCTCTTCAGTGTGATTGCTGTACCTTTGCAGGGCTGAGTATAATTTAGTGTATTTTAGGTCGGCATTGGTATCAGTTTTGCTGCTTCATTAAATCTGTTTTCTTTTTAACCTGTGGATCTCCTCTCCTTTTCCTGATCTCCCTCCTTGGCTGGGGTGTAGTCATTGGGTGATAGAGCAATTGATGTAGTTTAGCCCCAGACATTATAGCTAAACATAGACAGGGTTACATGGCAAAAAGAGAAGAGATGCAAATGGTGTCTTCCTTTCTGATCTGTGCTCCAAGCCTTCTTTATTCATGGCTTGAGTTGCACTGCACATGCCATTGCATGTTTGGGATCAGTTTCAGTACTTTCCAGAGCATCACATACCTGTCAAAATTAGGACATTTGTGAAACATTCCCTAGGCCACACCATCAATGCTTTATTACAGTATGGAAGCTTTAAAGAGAGATAATTTTTCATCTTTCTGTGGTTCTCATAAAAAGCCTAGTATCAATTTAAAATGCATTGCTCATTGATTCCTCTGAATCCTCTCCTGCCTTTTTACCTACAGAAACAATAAATTAGCTGGCTTCCCAGTATATCTCCACTGTATCCCTTCTTAGTTCCCCAGTTTCCTAAAACTAGTGCATTCAGGGCCCTGACAAACAGTCCCAGGCTTCTCAGTTTGTTTTCACAGAGAGATTTCCTCAGCCTCTGAATGTTTTCAGATGTTGTGCTTCATCCCAGTGTGTGTCTTTCTGGGACAGGGTGATTGGAGCTAAGCAAGGTTAGAGCGGTCAGGACTCCATCAGTTTATACAGTAGCAGAACACTATTTCCTACCCCAACCTTCAGGCATGCTAACATTTTGTTTACTCTTCAGATTAGAGCTGCACAGGGAACTTTGCTCTTTACTTAGCTGTGTGCATATGCCCAGATCCATTCCCTTTATGAGTACCATTAATTTGGAGCTCTGCAATGCTCTAACTGTCTGACCTGTTCAAGCTGTTCCCTCCAACACGACCTAGTACTTAGCATATGATATGACATCATGGTGCTCACTCATCTGAGTGTCTGAGACCCTTTAGAAATTTGTCAATATCTTTCCTGGCCTGACTAATTTAAATCAGCTTTTAAAATCTAAAGGATTTACCTTTTCCCAGTATCAATGTTTTTATCATCATACTCAAATAAACATAGTAGATTTGAGCAGCATGAATTTCCTTTATAGTAAATCACATTGGCTCTTCCTTCTCATGCCATGTCAGTTTTGGGGGTTGTATAGTGCTCCATAAAGCCAAAAAGCATTCACAGGTCTAATCCCCAGTTTCATCTCAGGCAACTCCTAGGGCCAAAGACAGACACTTTGCCACCATGCAGTATTCTGAGATAGCTTAGTGATAGTCTTGTCTCTGTTTTGGCTGCTTCACTCTTCATAGCTACAAAGAAGATATCCAGTTTTGGCTTTTAGCTTAAACTTTGATGTCTTTCCAAGTGCTTTTCAACTTTTTTCATTTATAGGCAGCTAAA
This sequence comes from Bucco capensis, assembly GCA_013396975.1. Taxonomy (NCBI): domain Eukaryota; kingdom Metazoa; phylum Chordata; class Aves; order Piciformes; family Bucconidae; genus Bucco; species Bucco capensis. The sequence continues at coordinate 106,241 of VWZO01018928.1, read as the reverse complement.
AATTTCCCAGTGACGACAGAGACTTATTTATCAATTTCACATATGTGGTTTGCTGTGAAGAGTGTGTGAAGCTGCCTGCCTTTGTAGCCTTTTGTGAGCTCCAGTTATGTGCAGACCTCAGCCTGAAAACTTCCTCTGCAGTGTAACCAGAGCATAAGGGAACAAAAGTGTCATATGAAACTTCACGTCTTACTCTGAAAACTTATTTGTAATCACAGTCTCTTCTGTCATTAAAATCTGTAAAATTGTGACCTGTTGTAACACTTCCTGAACATGTATGGAAATTCTCTCTGCTCAGAAGGGCAATCCAGCCTGTCCAGTCCATGGGAGATCACACTGTTTGGAGTCCTTCATTGAAGCAAGACATAAACTGCTGATAGCACTTCTTTTTATTGGTCACTTCAATTTTAGACATTTTATTCATCTTTGTTACCTGAAAAGAATATTCTGAAAAGTACAATTTGGTGCCAAAAAACAATCTCATTTTTGTCTTATATTTGAGTTACCAGTGCGATTTCCTTAGAGCTGGCTCTGCTTGGGCTAGATTTCCATGTTTTGAGTGATACTTAGTTGACTTTAATAGATTCTTAAACCTTGCCAGCTTTTTGCTGTTTTAGTTTTCTTTTTTTCTTCGCTTTTTTGTCCTCACCTCTGATTTCCCCTGAGACTGAACGTTACAAGGTGCTACAACACCTGCCAACACCCTATCTTCTTCACTTGGACTTTTGGGAGCTTCTCCCATTTCCCTTCATCTCTGATGTCTCCTTTAGAAACCAGAACACAACCCTTTATATAAAGATGTTGAATTTCATCCTGTGCTGCTATGAGCAGCTCAGCTATATCAAATGGCACAACCATTTCTCCTTGTCTGGAGACAGTAAGACACTAAAAAGACTCACAGACTTTCAAGCCATTAAAGAAAGGTGCAGCTGAGTTTACATTTACACTGAGAAAGGGTTTTGCTGGGCAGCTCTATCAGCCAGTTAGCCTCTGTGGGGCAGAGCCTCTTGGCACAGTGCTGGATGAGTAAGAAGGCTCATGTTTCCTATTCCTGGAGTCCTCCTCCTCACATAGTAACCTTTTTCTTATTTACTCATGTTTTTCTCCTTTCATTTGAGCAACCCTGGCTACATTCTGCTGTTAAGACCAGTGCTACGAATGCCACTTACACACAAAGGACAACATCTAGCTGGGGTTATTTGTTTCTAAGCAGAGCCATTCAAGGAGTACAGACAGACTGCAAGCCTGGCCCAAGGTGTATAGTTTCCTAGCAGTCACAAGTCTCAAGTGCTCTGGCATGGTATTTTTGCCTTGCTTGTGTCAAAGCTACTTTAACCGTCTTGTTTTCCACCAGGCCTGCTAGATATCAAGGACATCTGATATTGTCCAAAAGCAGTTTAAGGTTGCTTCATTTTGCTTTTTCTCTCTTGTCTGCTGGTGAAGTAGTTCTTGTGGTTAAGCAGAGGAGGAGACCTGCACGACAGCCAAAGGAATCGGATTTAGGTTTAAATCCGGATTGGCTTTGCCAGCACTTTATGCTCTTCAAAGCAGCACCATTTCCAGCAGCAGCTGGCAGGGTTGCACAAGCTCCCCCACAGAGCCTGCTGAATGGACAGTGCAGGTACTGCTTAGGTGCAACCATGCACAATTGATTTAAACCAACCTGGAAGGCTGATTTAGCCCTCCAGAGAGGATGGGATGCTCATCTGCTCCTTTCAAGACCCCTACAAGGGTATGATCCACCAGTAGGGCAGCCACAACACACAGACAACAGCTATCATTTAACTACAGCAACAGCAGAGGCACAGCCATTCCCAGCCATGATTTCCAGCCAAGAAGGCATATGCTGAGTGTTGAGAAAAGCTTCCTAGCTAAAAAGGAAGCAGAAGTAATCAGACTGCTTTGAGAGGCACTGGAGAGGTTTAAAGACACTGTTTACCTGACTGTGATTTCCTTGTTGTTGAGGGATTATGGTCTCAGAGTGGCAGAAAAGTGTCATCAGGACATCAGCTTTCTTGAGAGAAAATAAAGGTCTAGGCGTTTGTAAAGCTTAAAATTTGAAAGAATTCAAAGGCTAAAAATCAGGAGTGAAGGGAGGCCCCAGTGCTTCTGAAAAAAAATATTTTCTTGCAAGAGGAATGAAGGAAGGACAGAACAGAAAGAGACCTGTAAGTCTGGACACTTGAGGGTAGTGATGTGGGAAAACAGTCCAAGGAGAGATGTCTCTCTATCCCCTCCCACACCTGTCTGAGGCCTTCTACATTCTCATCTTCATCCTTTATTTCTCCAGTTTTCATCCTTTCCTTCCCCACACTTCCATATCTTGGCCTTCTTTCCCTAGCCCCATGCCCGCTGATGACAGCTAAGGGCTCTGAGCATCCAGTTTTTGTCCCCACAGTGTTCAGTTGAGGGACAGCAGGGGAAATATGGCAGTAGAGACTGAATGGCAGCAGAGGAAATCACCATGAACCATTCTTTATCAAGAACGTTAAAAGTAAAGACATTGGGTTTTTAATTCTTAGAACCCTGGTTCTCGGAATTCTGGTGCTATTGGGGGTTGCAGCCTCATGCAAACATCCCGAGCTCTGCAAATTCAAAGAACAACCTCCTCCAGGGCCACATCCTCAGCAGAGTAAAGCACCACAGTGCTGCTACCTCAGGTTTGCTGATGCCGCTTTACATCTGCTGCAGAATGGGTATTTTTCTTATTCTATTTATAGATGAGATTTGGGTCTTAGTTTTCTCAGTGCCAAATGCCTTCAGTGTTCTCTACATAATACAGACTAAGAGTTGCTCTGAACCCTGAGTCTGGGGGCAGGAGGAGCATCTTGGTGCCTCCTCACTGCTATAGGGGTTCCAGCTGAAACCAGCCTCAAGCGGGAGGTCACCCAGTGGAAGTTGCTTGTGGGACCACAGGGCTTTAATAATTTTGCTTCAGCCCATCCAAGCTCACATGTGGGATCTGGCAGTCTCAGACTAACAGCCATTTCCAGCTCTCTAACCCCTGAAGGATGACACCCTCATTACAGCTGCTTCTGTTCCTTGGTGGCTGGCAGCATCTTATTAAATTAAAAGGAGCTGTTATTAAATATTCCTGCATTCTTCTCGTGTGTGCACTTTTGGATCCCCAGAGCTCCCTGGCCACCCCTTGCTCATTGCAGATTGCTTGTCCTCCCTGTCTGTTTTGCATGACTAGCCCTCCTCTTGGCATTCATCATTCAGGGTGACTTGGAGAGCTGCTGGGCTCTGGCAGACTCATCTGAAAGAGCCAATGAATGAAGCTAGCACTCCAGGACTTGATTGAGCTTTTAGTATTGTGGAAATAAGGCCACAGCAAGGAAACAACCCAGGTTAATAGTATTCAGCACTGTGTGAACACCTTCCATGAGCTCAAATGGCTCAGAACAGTGGTGGAAGGCACTGACAGCCTCCTAACATCCAGCACAGTGGCTTCCCTTCTTAAAATGTCAGGCTACAATTGCCCAAGTTACGCACAAGCTCCTACAATTCTACAGAAGACCCTGAACCATACAGGATTTCCTGTATGTCCCAGACTTCTGTTATGTCCCAGAGAACTCTTGGCTGGTATTTGAGGAGTAATGGGATAGCACAGAAATAGAGAGAGATAGAGCATTGCATAACTGTCCATGTCCAACACAAGCATGGCAAAACCTTTTTGAGTGCTGACAAACTGAGCAATGGAAAGCCTTAGCCCACCTCTTTCCTTATTACACTGGGGTGTGCAGTTGCTATGAGGTGTCCTGCCTCCATATCAGACAAGACACATCTGCCCTGTGCCAAGCTCTAGCTTTCCCCTACATCTCCCTCTAACCAGGCGAGCACACCAAGCAGCTCTAATGTTTTTCATAATAGCAGGTGCTCGTTAAGTGCTGCAAACCCCACAGATCTAGTGGCCCACCCTTCTCAGAAACCATCCCTCCTCTTCTTTACAAAAGCACAGGGTATCACACTCAGGCAAGCCTCCAGACTAGCAGGTGCCACCATCTTTATCCCAGGTCTTTGCACCACTCTCAGCAAGCTCAGGGAAACACTTTTGCCTTTGCATTGCTCTGTGCCTGTGTCAGCAGCCTTTTGTCACACTTACCAAAACCAGTTGGAGTTGAAAGGAGGCAGTGATTAGCAGGAAGATACTCAACCCCTAGGCACCTTCCACAGCCTTTTCTTGCCTCCAGAGAGATGGTGTGTCCCAACCAGTAGCTCTAGCTTGCTTCCCAAAGCTTCCCTCAGCCCCATGCAGCTCTGCACTGCACTGCCTGCTGCGAGCACAATTTGGGAACATCATATCTTACTCGCTGGGGCATAGCTGTAATTTTGTGGCTTTTGAGTAATGCCACAAACTCTGCAAGCTACTGAGAAGCAGCAGCTTCTTTCTGAGCTAGTCTCTTCTAACTAATCCAGTCCCTCTCAACGGCCCTTGAATTTCACCACTGTAGAAATGGGAAGAACTTGAGGAGCTGACAATTTCTGCTCAGTGGAAATTCAGACATTTGCAAACCACCTCCCTGTATCCTCTCCCTGCATTTCTCAGAGGCCTACTTCTTATACCACTCTTATCTTGATTTACCATAGCCCAGGTGCCTCTTTGTATTCATTTAATGGAGCATAAAAGTTGCAGAGCACCATTTTGTATTTCACCAAAGCTGCTGACAGCTCCACTGACTTCTGCTTTGAACTGAAACTACTGCATTTAGCCCAAAGCAGTACAACGCTGACACTTGGTTCAGCCCTGTCAGCTGAGTTGTCATCACTGAGTTGCCTTTTGCTCTGCAGAATTAATTCCTGCTTAAGCCTCATGGCATTTATTTGTTTTCCTGTATTCTTTGCCCATGAATTCACACACTAGTGCAGCAAGGTCAGCCTGTTTCCTGAGTATGCATATCACACAGGAGCTTGTACCAGTATGGGAGTAGAGATGGTCCCCTTATTCCACAGCCACTCTACTAGAACTGCCTGAGCTTTCCTGCACTACTTGAGTTTTCTAGCCTCATCCCAACAGAGCAGCATTTGACCCAATTAGGTTCAGACCATTCTCGTATCTCTGGCTTACCCTGAACAAAGGAGCAAATTGGCAGATTTTGACTGAGCTGACCTCAGTTGCTGGGTGTGCTGGGAACTGCCAAGATTTCTCATTCTGCTTCATGCAGACATCTCCTCTGCATGGCCTTCCAGGGCCTCAGTTCATGCTGCACCCAGGGCTTCAGGCTTGAGGAGAGCAGATCTATCTGGGAACAGGGAGGAGGAAGGATTCCTGGTGCTTTGCTCTTCATATAGTAAAATGCTGCTGTTGTTAAAAAGTACAGCTTTTCACAGAAAGGTTCAACAGACATGAAGCAAGCCCCAGTCTATCATTCTACAGTGATAAATAGTCTTACATGTCCCCTTTTAATAGCAAGGTTGAATTTTTGAATGCTCAGGACCTTTTATAGGATGGGAGAGCTATTTGCTGTTCAGCCATACCCATGGTTTGGCTTCTTGAAGTTAAATACTACCAAACCAGCACAGGAGAGAGATTGCAGAGCCAGCTCCTGTCCAGGGTGGACCACTGAAGAGAAACACTCCACATATCCCAAATTAGACACGTTCATTGAGGAGAGTAGCTCCAGGTTTTGGAGCTGAGAGTGATGTGTTTGACCACTTGACGCTCTATCTTTGGTAAATTCATCCTTACTCCGCCTTGTCCTTCTCAAGCCTTTGTATGCATCTTCAGACCTCAGAGGCAAAACTGCTCCGTACTCAGAGAAAAATCAGCCTGGGGATGATGATCTAGAGGTCAGGAGCAGGAGAGAGAGAGCTCACCAGAGCTCCCAAGAGAAAGTTCACTACTGTTTCCAGGATACTTTTCTGCAGAGGAAATGTGTGACATTTCACCTACTTGGTCCATCTGGAACTTGGATGGCACTCCAGAGCTGCAGGCTCTGCCACCCATGTTGAATCCCAGCCTGTGTCCCCTCCATCTCCCACAGACACACAGATGTAACCCACTGGCTAGTCTCTGGACGTGCATGAGGAGAAGAACACAAATCATTTTGGCAGCAAATTAGCACATCTGAGACTGTTTAAGCCCTATAGAATCTGATGAGAACACTTTGCTCTGCATTCCCGTTTATCTGCCAAATCAAGGCCGAATCCCTTTCTCTACCTTTAATCACAGCATTTCAAAAGAATTTCCTAGTGAACACACACAACCACCTATTGGCTATGTCTTCTTCTCAGTTGGAGTTAATTCTGGGAGTAATGGAGGTGCTTTATCTATTAATTAAAACTAATGACTTTATAAAATTGCAGATGTGTTAAACTTGTAAAGACTTGCATTGGAGACCAATAGGAATAGGCAATTTGCAAGCTCGAATAATAAAGGCAATTGCCTCAAAATGGATATATCCTGCTAGATGAAAGCCTCTCCAGCTATTAGAAATTGCAAAGAGAATTAATTGTGGCTATTAGTTCTTAGATTAACCGTGTTTACCATGCTATTTCAGACGTGAGAATACTTACTTTGTACCGTGCAAAACTGGGAAAGGGCATTTTCTCCTTCAAAGTAAAATCAGATACAAACCATTGCAATGATTCCCATTTATTTTCTTCCAAATTGTGTCCAGATTGAGCCTACTCATTTTGCAAATGTAAGGAGTCCAGCTGGATGCTTCATGCTCATCACATCCCTAACAGCAATAAAAGCTCTACTACCTTTAATGTCATAGAAGAAAATGTCACAATGTTATGCCCAGCAAAGAAATAGTTGGTTGCCTAGAAAGCAGTCAGGAATGATGGGGTGGGTTCCAAGAACATATCTGTACAGGTGTATCAAATCCCTGAACAATTTACCAGACCCTTTTCAGATGTATGACACAGACAGGAACCAGAGCTGCCACCAGCCCTCTGAGTGTGAAAGGGAGACATTGCTGGCCTCCTCTGTGAGGGGGAAGCAGCAGAGCTGCTCTTCCTCCACAGGGCAAATAGCAGATGCTCACGTGGTTGGTGTTTCGGAGGGACATCAGAGCTGCACTGGGCAGAGCTCTCATTCCTGGCTGGTTTATATGGCATTCAAGGGCCACCCTACCTCCAAGGACAAAGACTCATCCCACCAACTCCTCCTAGATCTCTTTTGTGCCCTTACTGCTAGTGGCTGAATGGAGTGACACTGAATGGCTGCACTCGCAGACTATTCCCAAGGACTCATCCAAAACTGACTCAGACAGAGCAAGGAGAAAACAAACCTGGTGTCCACTGATGGCAAGAAACAACCACAAAGTATCAGTTGTCCCCTCATTACAGCTGCTGTGGATGTTCCCAAACAGTCCACAGCAGTGCAGGAAATAATACTAGCAAGGCAGAGAGTAAAAAAAGCCTCTGCAAAGGGAGAAAAAACAAGCTGCGTGTACATATATGAAGTTCCTTTTGGATTTTCCAGTGTACATAGGCTAAGGAGTGCAGTTTATCTAGGATGGACTTTACTGAGAGATACAACCCAAATCCCATCTGGAGGCTTCACTTGCCCAGATGTTTCCTGGAGCTGAATGCTGGCCAGCCTGCTGCCTGCCTTTGCCAGATGTGCAGCCCCCTCCTGTGCTGCCTGCAGAGCATGTTTCCTCGGCTGGAGCTGGATTTTCCTAATTAGCAGCCTGCTCTGTTCCTGCCTTTCAGAAATTATTTATTCCTGCCAAGCACTAAATCCAATGGTTGTAGGAGGTGTTTACATGGGAATAAAAATGGCAGACTGACAAATCCCTGGTGCTAAAGGTTTCTCTCAGGGACCTTTCACGCTGAAACTGGTGAAGATTAAGAGGGCTGGGATGGGAGCCAGCCCTCCAGTTGATGTACTGAAATTTAACTGGGCTTCCCTTTTCTGTGCAGTGGCTGCACTACACATGAATTTAGTTCAGGGTCAAGCACAGATTTTGTAGTCTCAACTGGGATTCTCCCTGGACAGAGGGGCTGTGGTGGAGAGAGCCCAAGAGCCTGGCAGAATTTAGGGAAGGGATAAGGGCTTGCTGCTGCAGCTCCAGCCCTATTTACTCTGGAGGCAGAGCTGTATGGGGAAGCAGTTCTAGCAAAGGGAGAATTTCTAAGGAAATTGGTCTGCTTGATTATTTAGAGAGTTTGTGGCAGGAGATTCCTTGTGACTGAGGGCATGGGAGTGCTTTAGGGTCTGTTTCCTTTAGCCTAGCTGCTTTTCTGCATAAAAATCAGATGATTATAACACAGATTCTAGACTAAATTCCTGACATCAGGTCAAAGAAGACATGGTGCAGTCCACGTGTTGCTTTGCTATGTGAACAGAAGCGTGTCTTGCTTTCAGAAATGCAAAGATCAGTGAAGAAGGCTGCAGCAGAAATTCATCCCTATAGACCTAATTTCCCACCCCATCTCACGGCAAGAATGTGGTGAACCCCCCAGGCAGGCACTGGGACCCTGCACAGCTGTCCCACCAGGTCAGCCTGGACCCTGCCCTCCACATCCTACCCTGCTAGCCCTCCTCAGGTGGATTCCAGACATGGAGAGATGCCCTGACTGGTTTCCAGCCCATACACCATGCACACAAATGCATGTACATTAGGTGGCATTTCATCCAGAAGGAATTATGTACTGTTTACTGAAATCACCAGTGAAGGAGGATGACACCTTGTCCATTAAGAAGCCATCAGCTGAACTCCTCCCAGGGTCTCAGAGTCATTTGGATGTCTCACTCGCTGACTTCTCCTCTTTTGCTTCTCCAAACCCTTGATATTTCTTGATCTCTTGACAGCAGTGTGCAGTTTCTCTTCTCGTTTCTTGCCGTGGGTGACACCCATTGCTACTTAGTCACCTTCTCCCTGCCACCTATTTATCACTGTTCCTTGTTAAGAGAGAAGCATTTACATGAATTAGTCAAGGAAGCAACTCTGAATGGGCTGCTTTCTTAACACTAACAAACATAAGGTGGTAAATATTGACTCTCATTGCTGTAAACTTGTCAAGCCTCCAGCAGCATGGGAGACAAGCCCTGGCTGCACTGCTGAGGCAGGGGTGATAACCTGAACTACCTGTAGCTCAGGCTTGTGTATGTGAGGACACACAGTATTTATGGCTCCTGCATTCTGGTGTCTCTTCTCAGAGACATGTCCCCAGGTGCCCATGGACCTCTCCTGAATTGCTAAGTAACTGCAGGCACAGGGCTGTGTGGCAGCTGCTGGACGCCAGTGAAGAGCTGGCTGGCACCATGATGCTGGCTCTTCTCCTTGTTTCCAGCTGCCACTTCAATTTAAAGTAGCTAAAAATACACAAACGCTCTCTTGATACTACTTCCCATGTAAGCAAGAGGAGAGGGGTGCTATGCAGGCATGAATGAGAGATACACTACCTTGTCCTCATTTGGGATGGGAAGTCTGGATAAAGTGGATTTCCTACCAGATGCAGCCCCTGCAATGATGAGTTCAAAAAGCTCTTTGAGGAAGAGACAGCCCCTTTCTGCATGGTCATCTGGGGAAGTGTCAGGTGTCCAGGAAAATAAATAGAAGAGCATGGGAGACCCCCAGCCAGGTCCTGCCTCCAAAACTGCCAGTGACACTAGTACAGCACAGAGGCTTGGCTAGTGTGGTGAGCAATGCTGAGCTCCTCAGATCTGCATGTTTCTCCCTCCTGAGAGTTTTCAACACACAAACTCACTTAAATAAATCCCCTAAAAATGTCAGATGTTGTTTGCTAGGCCATCTCCATCTTCTTACTCTCACTCATGATTATAGGACTGTGAGTTAATAGCAATGAGGATCAGATCTAGAGGTGGGAGCCAGTTCAGAAAAAAGCATCAGGATCTTTGCAAGCATGTCAAACTGGGGATCAGGGCAGTATGCCTGTCATCAAGAGAAACATTCAGGCACCTCACATGCTTCTGCAGGGAGGCATCTTTCTCCTCTCCTCTGAGAAAGTTGTATTTGTGTCAGGAGGTTTATTCCAGACTTGTCAGGCAGAGTTGTCCTTCTGCTTAGAAATTAAGGGATTTTGCACTTCATGCCTGCATTGAGCAGAGATCACCCTGCCTTGCAACTGCCTGGCAGTGACAGGCAAGGAAAGGTTTATAGTGAAGACCTAGCTAGGGGGGCCCCCACCTATACAACCTTTGCATCAGCCCTACTATGAAACCCATGTGCTCCACTTAGCAACCCCAGGCCAAACTCATTTGGTGGTTTCAGTGATTTAGGTGTATATTGGCTTTATGTGTGATTTGGTATGTGGATAACATAGATGTTCAAAGCATCTTCTCCTTCTGAGAGCAGAAGTTTTTTTAAAAGCCATAGATACTGGGTAGAAATAGAAAGTACAAGAACTCCTTTCTAGATAACATCACAGGAAACCAGCAGTTCAAAATAGAAATGCACAAGCCTTGCTCTTCAAATGTGGAAGATGTGTATGAAATTTATGGGCCCTATAGGCTGTATCTAAGTAAACCCAATGCAGATAATGAATATTCTGATACTTGCCAGCCTCAGCCTCCTAACATGCAGGCACATCTCTCTCAGAGCTCCCGTAGTCCAGTCGTTGCTTGGGCATCATTCCAATCCAGTGACATTGGGCTGGTACAGCAAGTAAGTTTGTTTGTGTCCTAGCCTGGAGGAGGGGAGACAGCCCCTTCAAGAGTGGTTAGGGAGCAGAAGGATATCAAATACTCCCCTCAAAATAGCAGCTATTCCACAGTGCAGAGCCTGGAGGTGCTATCTGGATAAAAGCAGAAGGGAACGTCAGCATATGGTGAATTGGCTGATGCCAAGTGGAATTTTTCCAGCCATGTTTGAGGAACTCAGGTCTAAGTCCTGCTTCGAAGGCCTCAGTTCAGAGCCTATATATAGCCATGCTGAATTTGCTGGCAGCCAGGGTGGGGTGGACAGTACCCTACACCTCCCTGGCACATCACCAGAAAAGACTCTTTAAAGTGCATCCTGGTGCAAAGGCAAGAGTCAGTAAATCCAAAGGAAGGAAGGTGCAGTTTGATGCAGATCAAACAAGCTTTCCTTCTTACAGGGGATGTTACATTCATTGGCATCAAGAAAGTGCATGGGAGCTAGGAGTACCTCTGAGCAGCATTCCCAGACATCCTCATGCTATTGTTTGGACAGTCTGGAATGTATTTTCTTTTATTTTGCCTTAGAGCCCTTCCTCAGCACTAGGTGTGTCCAGCCAGAGAACACAATCCTGGCTGCTCACCTCCAGCTTTGGCTGGAAGAAGACAGGCTCATCTAGTGAGCATCCCTGTGCAAGTACTCCACCCCCAAGTATCACAGCCCAATCTCAGCCCTACACATAAGCTTATTTATTTTCCCTTGGCCTGACATCAAGATTGAAGATGTACACATGGCTACACATTGGGATGTAAAGGGCTGGCTGAATTACTCAGGCTTTGAGCACCATCTCCTGTTCTGTTGGCTCAGCTCCATCCAGGTACCAGAGCAAACTGCCTGCAGCTGAGAAGCAACACACTGTCCTGCAGCAGGTACACTGGGATTATGGCTGCTGGCCTTGTTCCACAAACCTCCAAGAACAAACATGTCTTTCACAGGGTAGGATAACATTTCAAGGTTTGGATGAATTGCCCTCTGGATTTCTTAGTGCCAGTTTCTGATTTCTGAGGCTCTTAACATGGTGGTTTTGTGAGACCAGGGAGAGTGGGGAGGCAGATTCAGCTTCGGAGTTTGCAATGCATTGAGAGCCAGTTCACCTCTTCTAGCTTTGAAGTTTTATCTTGTCTTTTCTTTAAAGGAGGTTTGTGTTATTCTCCTTTGAGGACTTCGTAATTATTCAGTCTCCTGGGAGCTCCAGCAGTTATCACATTAGTAACAGCTTCAGCATGGAGGCATTTTCCCAAAGCTAAATGCTACTTGGCTGTAACAGGACACTCAGCTTCGACGGGGGTCAGATTTGACGTCAATGACACATGTTGGCTTCTATCTTGGGTGATATCAATGCACAAGCACCCTCCTGCCCTCGCTTTCCCCCTTGTCCTCCAATCCCCAGGAAGGAGGAGAGACCTCCGTTCAGGACCATATGCCAGCTGCCACCACCCTGGACCATGCTCAGTCTCCCCAGAGACATCCAGTCCACCAGCAGGTGACTATGCCCAAGTTCACATCCCCTCCCTACTCTGTACCAGTAGCAGCAGTACCCCTGGACCTGTCCCCAAGGGGTTGTAGGTACTAAAAAAAGCGTCCCAAACAGCTCAGCTTCTACCACACTGACCAAACACACACAGGGCTTGAAGGCACTTCCTCCTCCATGAGCAGACTCTCTCCCTCTGGGTCCACCTCTGTGTGTGACAGCAAACACAGCACTGGAACCACGGCGCTGTTGATCACAACCAAAATGGGAGAGAACACAGCTGGGGTGCAGCAGTGCCCCCCTCCTCTCCCAAGAGTCAGCAAGGCCCACTTGTGTCACATCAGCCTTCATTTGACATGTTCCTTACATAAACATGTCTGTGCATGTGCATGCAAGCTCAGCACTGCCACCACTCACACCTGAAAACATGAAGCCATCCAATGGGGCCTGCAAAGCTCATTCTTCTTTGGGGTCAGGATGAGAGAACAAATGTTGATGTTGGTATGTGGAGATGGAAGGACACATGGGAAGTGCTTGGGAACCCTTTCAGCTGGACGAGAGTGGAGTAGCCAAACTGACAAGGTACTGGATCACAGGAGGCTGTAGAGTCTCAGGTTGGACATGCACTCAGTGAGCTGCTGATCTCCTGACCTGCGGAGGCATTGGTGCTGTGGCCACCTTCTGGGAGCTTTGGTCCTACACAGCACAAGGGCCAGAGACCCAGAAAGCATCCCAGAAGCATCAGACAAAAGGAAGATAATTTCTGCATACATGTAGACACACAATCCTGATAGAGCAAACTCCAGCTCGGTACAAATTAAAGCATCAGAGTTCATGGCAGCACTTGTATAGTCTTGCATCCCTTCTACCCTGAACTTGGAGAAGTAAGTGCTGCTCTGCAAAAAAGCAGGGTTTCAGCCTCACACCCCACAGGTGACACCTCAATGGGACAGCAAAGGGACAGAAGTGGCACAGGCAAGTCATCCACTTCTGCCAGTGCTTCCCAGATGGGCTCACTGCAGAGCTGATGAGAACAGAGGCAGAGGGAAGCCTGCACCACATGGAAAAAGGCTGAATGTTAAAAACTACAGAATGAGAAATAGCACCATAAAAGGTCTCACAGATTTAACCTATTAAAGAAATGCGTTGCAAGGTCTCCATATTCAAACTGACTGTAGCTTAGAGGGTTTGCAGAGAATAGTAGCTCTGCTAGTAAAAAAGATTTACCTACTCAAGTGTATTGCCTGACACTGGTAAGGAGAGGAAGAGGTGTAACCCAATGGAGGGTTTGTTCCCTGCACGCTGTAGGATGCCACATACTGTCACCTGCACCATTTTCAATTTATAGCTTTGCTAGTGGATTGCACAAGCAGGGGGTGAAGACAAGAATCATTTTGACACTAATAGCAGCAAATTGTAGATTGTAGCCAGAATCAGAGGAAGGGGACAAAAAGAGATCTTCAAGAAATAAATAACATCATTAAAAAAAAACCAACAACTAGAAGAGACTGGAAAAGACTTTTCCCCTTTTCTCTGTTCTGGGGCAGATTCAGCTTTCCCTGAAATAGTCCCAAGGGATACTCACTGCCCAGGCTCCCCCGCCATCCCTCCCAGCTCATCACAGCCCTCCCCCAGAGTACCAGCATCCAAACCAAGCCATCCCCTTGAGAGCACAGAAACACAACTAAAAATGCTCCCTGTGAGGCTGGTCCAGGAATGCTCCTCAGAGTAGGAAGCACAAAGGGGATAAAGACATGAGGGTGACAAAAGGCCTCACCTGAAGCTCCTGATGGAGTTTGCTGCCTCACTGAAAGGGGAAAATGAGGTTTCCAGGGTGTCTTGCTCTTTTGTGTTGGTTAGTCTTCATTCTACTATGCTCTGGCAAGCACTGAGAATGGTCTTGTCAGTCAAAACATTTGGGACCTGCCAGCCCTGGGACAAAAAAGATTAATAGCTTGTAACATTTCCTTTATTAATACTGAACGTTTTAGTGCTTCCAGTGAATCTCTAATACTCTCATCCCCTCAGACAGAAAAGAACTTGTGCCATGGTGCTTTTACAAGATCATAGCTTATGAAGACAATGAAGTTACTTTGCTTCTGGTGATGTGTTCTCAGATTGGTGATATTGTTGTAATTGTGCCTACAGTTATAAATGGTCTTGTCCTCCTTTCCTATAAATATTTCTCCACCTTGTACAAGAGAATGAAAGCTGGCAAAGCAGCAAAACAAACTGATAGGAGTGATGGGTGCTGGGAAACATACAGTCCCTGGAGAAGCCCACTCTAAACTGGGGCTAGCCACTTTGCAGTGCTATAAATGAAGCCAAATTTGTTATTGTTTTAAATGAAGAAAACCAATTCACACAGCAAATTACTTGGAGCGGTAATAATTGTATAAACAGGTCTAAAATTACATATTCTAAAGATAAATTAATAGTGTAATGCTGATCATTACTGGAAAAAAATAGCAGCACATGCCTGGGGAGCTAAAGCAAGGTAAAACAGAGCCCCTAAAATAGCATCTATGAACCAGGTTATATTTTTAGCCTTCTGTGAGTCAGAGGTGGGGGACAGGAGACAGAGACACATAGGAGCTGCACTTGAGCAAGACTGTGCTGCAGACCCTCCCTTACAACAGCACAAGATGAGCCCTTGAATGGCAGCAGATGTTGTCCATATCAGAGATGCTGAGCCAGCAAAAGCTCTCTTGTCATTATATCTCTGTTTACTGCCTGGTTTTACGGGCACAGCAAGCCAAGCTGGCTGGGTCAGCAGGATAGGACAGAGGACACATGGTCTAAGACAGAGAAAAAAAGGCAAGAAATACAATCCAGTGATTTTTCACCCCATCTTGATTTGGAAACACCATGTGATTCTTAATGGTCTATATAATCACAAAGTGTTTTGCCCAGGACATGAAACCTCTTATAAAAGAAGCAACGATCCTGGCTAAGCTTTCCAGAATCCCTGCAGCGCAGTAATAAATATGATGTATGCAGGGACATGGGAGACTAGCATATAACTGCTGAGTCTGGATGCCAAAGTGCAGATATTTTGGTTGCCCTAGAGCAGGCAGGTGATGCCTGTGGTTTTGGTGTATGAGCAACCCTGTGAAAACAAAGGAGCAGCAGTGTAGAAAAAAGATCATTAAAGCTCTGTCAGTTCTAACCAGAAGGTAGGACCTACCCACGAATGTCTGCTGAGTGCCACATATAAAACCAGACCTAATCATCAACAGAGACACAAAGAAATAACCATTCTTGTTATCATTCTGATTAAAGGCAATGAAAAACATCGCACATCTGTAGTGCTGTGGAGCTGAGGCTAAGCAATGTAAAATAGATCCATGAAAGCTAGCAACACTGCAAGGGAGGGACAGAGTTAGAAACTCAGCTGTGCTGTTGGCAGACATTAGGGGAAATAAGTTTCAGCACATTGGGCATCACTGGCCATGTAAACCTGTGCCTGTTTTCTTGGATGGCTAGTTTGCTTCTGAAGCATGTCAGCTCTGCCTCTTCAGTGCTGCCAGCTCCGTAGCCTCTCTCACACTGCCCTCTGTGTGCAGCACAGGTAAAGGGAGCATGTGTGCCCTCCTTTCTTGGCTCCAGAGACTGCTCAAGGCAGCTTGTCTACAGAAAAAAAACACTCCTGAACCAGTACGTTTCCCCAAGCACTTTACTCTGCACAATGAATTAAGGATCAGACCTTTCAGTTTTACTCACTAATATTCATCTGTTTGATGAATTCAGATTGAATTAGGGGCAAGAGGAGAGATAGTGAAAAACTGTGTAAGCATTGTTCCCTTAAATCACCAGACAAAAAAGCCCTTTCATTGTGGTTTATCATGCATCTGAAATTACTGGGTATAGTTATTACAGCTGCATTCAGCTGACAATGAGGAGTAGCCCAAGGCCATGCTGAGTGTCACTCCAGTCCCTCAGAGTTGAGACCTGAACCTCTCCTAGGTACCCAGAAAGGTGATGCCAGGCCATTTCCAGGCACTTGCCTGACTGATGAGATGTATCTGGCCACATGCTATCCCTTCTTGGCCATAAAATAGAAGTCTGACTATCTCCACATGTGTCCTTCCCAGAAAGCAGTGAACAGCTCTCAGAGGAGGGCATTCAGACCAAAGCAGGACCAATGCCAGCACTTATCTTGGCAACAAAACAAGTAGTCCCTCCTGTGATGGATGGAAAAGAAGTAAGAACAACGTGGAATGAAAGAACTTTCCAGTCCTTGGTCCTGGTGGCAAACATTCAGCTTTGGTACACTGGGTGATTTGTTTAATGCCAATGTGGAAAGTAGGAGAGTGAATAGCCACAGTCAGGCAGGAGCCTCATTCTCCAGCTGCTCAGTATGGGAGAAATCAGGCTTCCCTAGCTCTTGATCTGCACTTCTTTCAATACCTCTGCTCACTCCTATCAGTGTCAGAACGAGAAGAGAATACAGTAGTTGATTGCACAGCTCTTAATGCACCTCAGCCCTGCCTGTATCTTGGCTGTTCCAGCTGGCACATAGCTGGACGTAACTCCAGCCCTGGGACAATGGGAATCCATCCACTTGAGGCAACACACTCCATTGCAGATAACCTGGGCACAGGCTGGGATGCTGTCTTTGCCTTTTCTCTTTAGAGCTGCCTGCTTAATGTCTCACCAAACATGAGCTTCATGTTTTTCAGCTGCTGAGTGCTGCAGTCCCTTAGTTACGACAGCTTTGAGTAAAATGGCGTGGGGCAATAAAGGATATGTGGAAACTGGATATTAATCCCAGGGTTGGCTTCTGTATAGATGGAGGAGCACGTGAGAAAAGTCTTGCTGCATCCCTGCTAATTAATCTTGCCCTGTTGTGCTGCCTGCCCAGGGCATACCTTCCTTGAAGGGCATAAAACATTTAATGAACTAGAAAGATGAGGAAAGTTTATGAAGAGCTTCTGGTGCTATATACACAAGCACACAGAGGAAACAGAGCTATTTTTATTTTCCACCACACTTACATTATTGTTCTAAAGCTCCCTGAGATGCCTGGCATAGGGGGATAGGGCAGCAGGAAGGCTGCCTGGAGAACATCGTTACAGGGCAAATGGTATCTGGTGAGGTCCATGCTAAATGGCTTGGGCCCTTACTGCTAGTTCACAAGCATTGTCAGTTACAGAAGCCTTCAGATCAGGGCCATGAGAACTAGAAGAGCCACATGTCTCTATTTCAGCTTAAGCATTCATCTGAAAGGGAGAAATACTCACCAATACAGAGCTCAGCCTTGAGAGAAGGAGCTTTGGGAGTTGGCCCTTGGCCCTCTGCTTGGCTATTGTGTTCAGATCACTCCAGTCTGAGCAGGATCTTTGGCATCTGAAGCATCACTAGTGACCTTTAGACACTTTGGTCCTGCTGCCAAGTTGTTTTCCCATCCGTACACATCCTGTATACAGATGGTCAGACTGAGCATCCCAACTCTCTCCCACACCAATTCAGGTGATGAAAATAATTGTATCAGCAGAACCATGATGAAAATACACAGAGATGAAAGGAGAGTAGCTGAGCAGGAAAAATGTAGTCTTGTACTCTACATAGAGGTGATGCCCATCAATATGTTTACTTTGCAGATGTGTGATGGTGACAGTGTTAATCTGTACCTCTCAGAAGAAAGCAATGTTTTGCAGCTGACAGCAGCAAGGCCAGTGAGGAATGATCTATTACAAAACAGCCTGTGTAGTTCACCATGTAATTGGGATCTGCTGCTGAGCTCCCTTCTGTGGAAAGATGTTTCTAAAACATTTCTTATCACAATTAATAGGAGTCTGCCAAAGCAATGCCTCCCCTCCCCATCCTGCAAACCACTCTGACAGCAGAGTTTCCATTGTTGCCAGATGATGCCATTTGTAACTACCTCTGTTCTAACAAAAGTGTATTCATCCCATAAATTCCCTATATACTAAATACAGTTGAGAGCAGAAATTGAAATTCTTCTTACTGAATGGAGAAGGTTTTTTATAAAAGAGCTTTCTGAAAATGATACCTGACAAAGCATCGTGATGCAGCCACAAGAAGAAAAAGCAAATATTTATCACCAGCAGGGAAAGTGAAGAGAGGGAGGCAACTGGTCATGACTCAGCCTGGGCTGTGCAGGGAGTCATTCACGTCACCAAAATCAACACAACCTGGCAAAGAGGGCTCCCCTCTGGTCCTTTTCCCTTGTAAAGTCCCATTTCTTCAGGAAGATAACTGTAGCCTTTGAAATACTTCAAAAGGTCAAACTACTTAGAAGGAAGAAACACAGAGACATTGAGGGTAAGCAGCAGAGAGAAAAGCCATCAGTGAAAACCCACTGAGAGGAGAATTTTGACAAGATAAATAATATTGTATTAAGCAGAATTCAAGAGCCAGACCTGCCATGCTCCACTAACAGCGGATAATCATGGGAGGGGTTAGGAGGTGAAAGTCTGTCTCCTGTAGGGGATGAGGAGAGGCTAATAAGCTTAGCACACTCGCAAAGGCAGCCAAGGAAATCTGACCCCTTTATCACACAGTTATCTGTAGAGCAGTAGATGAGATTAGGCCTATAATGGGATTGGTGCCGCATGAAGCTTTGCGTTTCTGACGTTGCAAGGAGGTTACTGACACCAATCCCTGTTAATTTATTGAATTGCTGCAATAAAAATGCCTTCCCTACTGAAAATAGCAGAGAGTAACTGAATAAACCTCTTGAGTAAAAGGGGATTCATTGCCTGAAGAGGATTTGCAGGGCACCACAGTTATTGGTTTAGCAGATTCAGAGGCAGCTGGCTGCCCTTGGGAGGGTTTGAACTGAACCCTGACCACCCCACTTCTCATCCTCAGCCCCACAGGGAGCTGGGCTCAGACTCCCTATTTCAGAAGGAAGGGAAGCAAACTGTTCAACATCACACAATGAGTGGGGGTTGGGAGATTGCTTTCACCTTAGTGCCAAGTTAGTGCAGGATTTGGGATAGGAGCAGGTCCCTGTCCTCCCTAATGTTTCCTGGGACCAGGGTGCCTGTAAGGCTAACCCTAGCCTGGATATGGCCACAACAATTTATATTACCTTAACTCTGCCTTCTTTCTCCCCATCTGCTCCTGGTAGAGCTGTCTCATCACCCCTGCACCCTGGAGGGACCATGGGCAATGGAGGATCCTCAAGGCTGGGAAGCAGGTTCTCTGATGGTGTGAAGGACCAAGAGCAGAGTGGACTGCTCCCACTTCTTTGGTGGCACTTCCTCTCCCCTGACCTTTGAATCTTCTTTTGGGGGCTTTTTTTTCTCCCTGGAGGGAACTTCTGGGTGGCTAATTTTTCTCCCAACAGTTTGTGAGTTTCTCAGCATCTGTGTGGCCCAAACACATTAGTATCCTGGGAACTCATGACAGCTCTTGACAGAAAATACCATTTAAGCAGTGGCTACTGATAAAGCACAGACGGACATGGGTAGAAGTTGGCTATAAACTATTATTGTGTGAAAAGCATGTGATTACAGTAGCATTTGAGACTGAGTCAGCTAAGACCAGCTAAAGATTAGGAAACTTGAAGGTAATGCTGTGGGAATTGTTTCTCAGGGGACAGCAGATTTACAATGCTGTCTCCCCAAAAATGGCTCAATTCTTTGAATCCTTCCAGACACAAAATTTGAGGTGGAAGAAAAAAGACATTTTAATAAAGTCAAAACACATTGTTTCAACATTTTAAAAATCAGATGGTCTGTTTTGGGGCTAAAAGCAAAGTGGTCAGGTTTTTATCTTGAAATATCCTTTGTTTTCAAAGTTGACCTGTTCTTTGACAAATATAAAGCAAAATCAGAGGTGCAGAAGTGTTAAATTATCTCAAAATGAAACAAAATTAAAGGCTAGGAGATGCATCAGAATCATATTTTTCTTCCTTTTTTCATTTCAGACGGAAATAAAAATGTTTTGATTCAGTGCAGGCTAACATTTTTGCTAGCCTTTTCTGTTCAAGCATCGATCAAAAAAAGCCCTTTTTTCCTCTGTGCCAAGAGCATTTTTGATAGGAGGTTGACCAGAAATGGTACAGCTCCAAGAACCAGCTTTTCATTTGTGCTTCATCATGTTGTACCCAGAATCATCTTCCCACTTAACCAAAACGTAAGCTGGCATGTTTAGTGCATTCCTCTCAGAGGAACCTGGGATGGTGCAGGTGAGCCAAGAAAGAAGGGCTTTGACAGAGTGGTGTGGGCAAGTAAGGACTGGGACTGTGGAGCTGAAACATGCTGGTGAGGACATAGGGATGCTGCATGCAGAAACCTCCTGCCCTGTACAGAGGCAAGCAGCAAATAAGACTGGTTTTCCCTCTCTTATACTACACTGATTTTAACTCATTGGCATTTCAGCCTTCCAAGTGACAAACAGAGATGGGCATATTCCTTGCAGATTGCTGGCAAGATGAATAGATAAATGGATAAATGAAGCAGCCATTCCCAGAAGGATGATACTGCAGGCACACAGAGTTCAGCTCTTGGCTGCCATGGGAGTCTTCAGGTTTAAGTCTTTCAGTCTGTAGCATGAAACTTGTTTTAAATGCCCCAAACACAATGCTGACGTGGAATAATTTAAACACGGCAGTGTGAGCTGGAGTGAAGGAGGAGTACAAACATAGAGGCAGTGAGGTGCTGAGTCATGTTACTCAGCCAAATGGCAAATCTGGAGAGCAGAAGGTGGAGTGTGTAGTACAGAGTGAATCCTGCAGGATGCAGATGCTCTTTTTCTCTTGGAAACATTGGTAATTTCACACTAATGATATCTCAGAAGAGTACTTGACCCCCACTGTCAGCTCATTAAAGAAGCTGTCTTCCCTGACACTAGTAACCATTGGCATGAACTGTTATGAAACTCTTACTCTTGCTCTTCCTAGTAACAGGATTTTCCAAAACAACTTCAAACACAACCATTTAACCAGAAGAGAGTTCTAGTCTGGAAAATAATCCTGCAGTCAAGTGCAAACTTAACTCTTAGTCCAAAGCACTAGCTAGCCCTCCAAAGTCACAAGTTTAATTCCGTATTCTCTCCTTCAAGAGGTAAAACCAAGGAGCAGGACTAGGCTGGAGACCTAGCCTGTGGCCTCCAAGGTGAAACCAGCCAGGATGTGATGTCCTTGCCCCAAAGTCAGCATCTCACTTGTTTGGAATGAGAGTGAAAGGTTACATTTTTGATGTCTGCTTCTTGCAGTCGTTTTCCACGGGTATAAAAGATGACGCACAGGGAAAAAAGCACTGAAGAGGGCAGCTCTCCCTCCCCCCCTCCACTCCTCTCCTGTTGTTTCCTCCATTTCTTTCTAGTCATTTAATTGGAAAGCATATTTGCTTGTGACGCACTCTCAATATCATGTTCCCTCCTGATTGTTTCCACTTTGTTTACCTATATATTAATTCTTACAGCTCACTGCCTGTCTCTACAAAGAAGGTCTCTGCCCGAGAAGACAACCCCTCCACCAGCTCCCCATGTCATGTCCTGTGTGAGGCCAGCCAGCTTTCTCACCACATGGTGAAAGAACACCTTGTCTGGGGTGGCAGGTTGGGTTTCCATGCCACGGTGGAGGCAGTCACAGGGCTTCATGGAAGGGATGACAGACACACCCATAATAGGAAAATAGGATATTATTCCTGGTGGTAATAGATCCACGCAGCCCCAGAAAGAAGGCTTCCAGAACCAGGACATCTTGTCCCTCTAAACAGCACAAAGTGAGGCTTGTTCCTCACTGTGCTCTACAGACTTCTGGCACTTGGTTACTGTAGCATAATTATAGTTCCTATCAGCTCTGTAAGCAGTAATAAAGCCTTGCAGCATCAAAGGCAGTCTGCATTAGTAGTTTATCAGTCCAGGTGAGCAAAGGAAAAGAAAGCAGGGAAAATGCAGGTGGTTTAAGGCTAGAACCAATTTCCATTTATTCAGCTTCCCACTGCAGCCCAGCAATGCCAGTCAGTGCAATGCAGTGCAAGTATGTAGGCCTGATAACATGACACCATGCCAATAATTTAATGGAGCCCTTTTTGGGTATTACATTTTCTTTGTTGCTCTACCTATCTAAATTTTCATAAATGAAAAATGTGAGTTTTCTGAGGAAAATCAGAAAATAGCAAGATAACAGAGTTATTCCCAAGATGAAAAGTTTGCCTGGAGGAGAATCATAGAAATATTTAAGTTGGAAAAGACCTTTAAGATCATCAGCTCCAACTGTTAACCTAACACTGCGAAGTCGACCACTAAAGCATGTCCCTCAGCACCAGATCTACACATCTTTTAAATATCTCCAGGGATGATGACTCTACCACCTCCCTGGGCAGCCTGTTGCCATGCTTGATAGCTCTTTCAGTGAAGAAATTTTTCCTCCCCTGGTGCACCTTGAGGCCATTTCCTTTTGTCCTAATGTTTGTTAAATGGGAGAAGAGATTGAACCTCACCACACAGCCACCTCCTTTCAGGTAGTTATAGAGAGCAATGAGGTCTCCCCTGACAGCTGGGAGGGAAGGCACCATTCCTCCCTGTATTTAGTTTCCTGCACCCCACCAAAATCTGAGAGAGAGCAAGCAAGCAACCCTTTTACCAAAGCACACAGTCAAGACATGCCTGCGTGTGCACACAGGCACTAACACACACATGTGTACACAGAGACACACTCGTGATGGTCCTGAGGAGGCCTGGGCTCTGGGGTCCCAGGCTGCAGTCCCAGCCACTCTTCACCACAGACCATCCCTGGGTGGGGTTTGGCCAGCACTACCTCCACAATCCTTCACAAGCTAGACAAAAGGACACCAAACGTGCAAGCTAGCATGTACAGAGGATGGACCACTGCCCTGCAGCCTTCAGGGTGCTACACATTGCTGCACACAATCAGAGCTCTGCTCTGTATCTTCAAGTTGGCTTCCTTTTCTTGAAGGAGCTACTGGCCTTCTGCTTGACTCCTTCAGACTGCTTCAGTTGAAGTCATTCTGCAGCTCTCCAAAGGCTAGATGGAGAGCTGAGCTGAGTTATTTCCTCCTCATTTGCAGTATCCAAACCTGTGCTCTCAGAAGGACCTCTGAGGTGCAGTTCCTGTGGATGGTGATGTATAAAGCCCACTCTCTGCCCTGTGACACTTGTGCACATTCATCCTAAGCAAACATAAATTTTCCCTGTGCTGGTACCCGAAGTATGCAGTGGTGCAGTGTTATCAGGAAGAGTGTGTGCATTTATACAGCACCATCCTGCACATCAATCAGAAATCCTGGTGCTCCAGGAGAGCAATGATGACTCCAGACTCCTTGATTTCAGTAAGCGGTGCAAAGGAGGCTGTGGGCTCCTCATCAGCAGTGCCTTGCGACTGGGCAGGTACAAGGAGAGGACCCACGTGGCTGCACGTCCCCATAATCACCTCTCAGCTGCATCCGCCTTGGCTTTGGCTGGAAAACAGGGAACACAGCACGTCACAGAGGCAAGAAGGATGTGACTGCCAGACACGCACACCTCGTCCTTCTCTACTGGAAAGACTAGAGTGAACAGAAACACGGAGCATTTTTGGAGCCAGAAAAAGTTATCTCCATCCTGGACTATGGGGGAATTATTATTTTGCAGCTGGTGAGAGCAAAAACGTCTTCTGCCAACCCCCCACTGGGTGAACAGATGCGTGAGGGGCGGCAGTGGGAATGGTGCAAGGCTGTAGCCCTCTGCTGAGGAGGTTTTTGTTCTGCTCATTTCGGGCTGCTTGTACCAGGCCCTGAACAATTAGAGAGATAGAGTACTTTGTCAAGGCATCATCTCAGTGAGCTTGGGAGCACTTCAGGAACTCCTCTGTGTCTTCCGGGAAAGGAACAGAATGAGCTGATTGACCCTCAGATGTTTCTGCATTCAGAGAAAAGAAAGAGGATGTTATTTTTTAATGCTAGATATTACCACTCTGCTCTGTGGGGCTGCAGATCCTACCCAGCTGGGGTAGGGGAATGATGGCCACCTGTTTTGTGGGAAGGAAAGGAGAGGAGAATGACTGCATGGAGGAGTCTCTACTGTGCTCGATTACTCTTGCCGTGTGGTTGGGGTCTACACTGTCCTGTCAGCTCATCCCCGCTGGTCACAGGGGCAGTGGAGAATCTCCCTTTGTTTGTGTCTCTCATGCCCACCTGCAACTCTCCATCACTGCAGGCTAGTCCTTCACCCCAACACATCCCTTTGCATCTCAACCTGCTCCCAGTGAGTAACACTGGCCCTGTTCTGAAGGGAGGGGATGGGGTGATAACTCACCCTGTGGTGTGAACAGAATAACTCTCAACAACTCCTTTGAGGCAAAATGAGATCACCATTTCAAACCCTCCTTGCCATGGGCAGCCCAGCAGTGCCCTTCACTGCAACTCAGTGCAGTCATGGCTCCTGCTGCACAGCAGAGCTTTGTTGACAGCCATAATCAGGCCAGCACTGTGATTTTCCCCTTCCCAGTACATCCTACCTCTTTCTGCAAGCTTTCATAAAGACAGTTTCTGGGTTGCTAGACCAAAACCACTCAGTGCTTGTCCAAGTTGTTCCAATATATATGTACATAGCCAAGTAGGTGCACAGATGCATGCACAAATACAAAAATATGCCTTTGTCTATTACTGGTCTTTAGACATGTGAGTTAAAACTCTCTTAGCTGCACAGGATTATGGCTTGTGTTGGACAGTTTCAAATATACTGGCGAGGAGGGACATGCTGCTTGTATCAAATGGTCATGATGCTGCTCACCAATACACACTCAGACAAGTCCTTCCCTTGTCTTTGTATTCTTCCTGACTGTTCCTGTATACACCACTGGAGGTTTTGCCTCAAATATCTCTCTGTTTTCACTGGCCAGTAGACAAGGTAAGGGAAATGCTCTGCAAGGGCTTCCTCATGAAGTAGACTGTGAGACAAAGTCTCTCTGTCCTGCTTTTAAACAATGTCTCCAGCTAATAAACAGGAAGAAACTTCTTCTGGTCAGTAGAGTCCTTCTCCTGTGAATGTCTTCCCTGGACCTGCCCTGCTAAGCCCTGGGAGCTTGGAAGTATTTCAGGTGTAAAAGTAGTGTCTGCAAAGTCAGCAGCCAAACCCTGCTCCTGGACAAGTTGTATGGTTGAGCGTGTTTTTGTGTGCTTTATTTAATTTCCCAAACCAGTTCCAAACTCTATGGAAGGAAGTGGAAGCTGGGACTCTCCCTGGCCATCCCAGTGTATGGAATACTGAACAAGATTCCACCTGAGCCTGACCACTTTCAGGGAGGAAACCACAAAAATAGAATTCCTGGTAATTTGAGCTCCCAGTCCTCAGTCAAGCTCCTCTCCTTGAAGCCAACTCCAGGGTCTCCCTATGAGCCCCCTCCCATCCCTGTTCTGTCCTAGAGGCTCCTTGATCACCCCATTTTCTGTGCTAAAGCCAGGTGGCTTTTCACAGAAATAGACTTGGGAGGGAGTTTTTTGCATTATGGAAACACTTCCAGGTTTCCCAGTAGTCCTTTTTTTTTTGGTGTCAGGACACTGCAGGAAAGGAGAGGGCCAGTGGGCAGAAGGGCACTCACCAGGGAAGGCTGAAATCCATGAATGCCTACCTGGGATGGATATAATCAGCAAATCCTTTAGAGGATCCTCTCTCTCAGCATTTCCAGCTCAAAACCAAACGTTTAGCAATAGTTCTAGTATCCCCTTCAGAACCTTTCCCACAAAAAAATTCCCATCTGAGTAAACTGACATCTCAGAAAATAAAAAAAAAAAAGAAAAAAAGAAAAGCTATTTCTGAAGGAGAATTTCAGAAAATTCTCTGTTGTCTCAGCCTCTAATAGTCTGTACAAGTTGAAAGCCCTGAGGATGTCTTACTGTGCTATGTTCCTGGCATCGCTTACAAATTGTTTGCCCAGCTCTGCCTCAAACAGATCAGGGGCAATTTTGGCTACTGCACCAGAGGAAAACAATAGCTGAGTGTGTCCTTTTCTGCTACTTCAGAGTTGTTCAACCAGAAAATAATGAAGAGAGAATTGTTTTTCTTTGGCTATGCAGTGTAAGTTATTGTGAAAAAATAAGCCCAAAGGCCAAAGGATGAAGTATTTATTGATTTTTTGCAGTGTTTATTTCTGAGTTAATTTGCAACCCACATAAAGAGAGAAAGAAATCACTGAAAATATAACATGTGTTTTATATTGCATGTTTTATGAGAGGGGTTTCAGTAAAAAGATTATTGCATCTTTCTATGGAGAGTTCACTGGGGTTGGTTGTTTTCATTTCTGACAGTACAATTTGATCAAATCTTAGCAGTTGCAGGGTAGACCCACATGAAGTTTACAATTTGTTTTAAAGCACACAGCTGCCATCTTGCAAAGCTTAATTTAAAGAGATGCAGAGAAGATGCATTAGCATTACCTGAACTCTCTCTCTCTCTAATAGTCCCTTGTATCTCTGTAGAGATGTCTGGGTGGGTTTCCTGTATGTACAGCAAGCTCACAATTCATATCCCTCTCAAATTGTCAGTAATGCAGAGATGAGAAGACTTCATACAGGAGACTGCTGTGCTCTGACGATTCCATCCGACTGTGCCATCTGCAGAGATCCCCAGCTAATTAACTATTGATCTAAACTTTGGGGTGTTTTATTAGAATCTCATGGGTGTCATATTATTTTTAATAGGGCTCTAGCATGTAATGGAGAGAGAACTGGCTGTGAAGATGAAATGGTGAAGATGAAATGTCATAAACATGTGCAGGGCAGGCTGTGAGCATGGATGTTCTGTTTCAGTGTGTGTTTGCAGTAAGTGCCAACAGGTTCTGCAGCTTCTCAGGATCCCCAAGACACTACAGGGATCTGATTCCCAGTGTTAAAGTTTTCATCACCTCTGAGCTAGCCAGCAGCTCACTAGATGAATCCCATGAGTACAAGCATTGCAGGACAGCAGAGAGTAGTAGAAGGGAACACCAAACTGTAGCATGCATAAGGCTCAGCAGAAGATCTCAGCAGGCATCTATCCTGCTGGGGCTGGACCCACTCTTCTCTGGCACACGGCAGGAATACAAATGGTGAAGAGAGACACCAAACATCTGATCACCAAGGGGAACAGACTGGCTTCAGCACAAGGCATTTTGAGCAGTTCCTTCAGCCTGTTTCCCAGACTGAATAATTAAAGCTCCCTGCTGGTTTAAAAGAAGGAACATGCCGTATGGTGAGGTACTGTTCCCATGTCAACAACCCAAAAGCATCAGAAAGGGCACTTCCTTTCCTGTCCGGGTCACACTTCTTAACACTTCATTGCTAAGTGCTGGTGGTGGTGGTGAAGACACAGGGTTGGGTGCTCCTGCTGAACAGAAATCAGCCAGGACTTCGGAAGCAGATTCCAAGTGAGCGATTCAGGAATCTACTAAATAAATACAGAAAGACAGGTTTAAACAAGCACAGCTGAAGTGGCACAGTCCGTCTAGCTTCCTGTCAGGGCCTTATCTCAGTTAGCCTTTCTATTTTTGTTTCTTTGCTGTAGCATGTTTTCTTTATTTGTATTGTAATTTTTGGCATTAGTTCTCTAGCTTGGACTCCAGATTCCTTCCTAAAGGTGCTTTAACACACCGGGAGATGAGTGCCTTCATCATTGCAGCCTGAGCATGAGTCTTCTTTAGATCCCAAAATAACATGCTCTGAGGATGAAATTTACTGTCCTGTGCCCTGGACATTCATTTGCAGAAAGTGAGACAGTGGGGAGTTTTGGTGCTTTAGTTCTTCTCTGACACAAGGGCTGGGACAAGCAGCACAGTAGTGTGCCTCAGAGAATTAGATATAGTCTGTCCTTGCAGGAGCTTTCCAAAGAGCCCCATTAGGCTTTTCTGCACCAAGCAGTACCATGCTGATGGTCTGGGTCCAAGACTGCTGCTGGAAAGCTTCCTGATCTTTCCATAATTAATAAAAATAAAAATTATATGAAGAGCCATGGGCCAGAGGGGAGGGAAATATATTCAGTCCCTGCCATTATCTGCTGCTTCTCTCTTGGCTGTGCTCTGTGCCCTGGCTGCCTGCACTTAGACTGGCAGCAGTGCTAGCTTTATACTGTGTCAGGACAGTGTCCTCCCAGAGAAGTCTCAGTCCCATGAGGGCTTCTTAGCAATGTAGCAATAACAATAGATTATTTTGTTACCCTAATATCTTAGTGTGCACAGCCTGCTTAAAAATTTCATAGTCCATCAATGCCATTAAAACCCCAATCAGTCTAATTGTAGTATTAATTCTGAGCTGAAATTACCCATCATCAACATCACAGGAAAAGTACACAGAGAAGCACTGCCTGTCTCTTGGATCCTAGGGTGCTCTGGATATACAGAGGCCATTTATATTCAGGTAGGCAGAAGACTGGCTTATGAAATTTTATGCTTCATTTTCACCTGGGCATGACAGCTGAGCCCCAGCATGTATCACTGGATTGAATACCACAGTGTGAATGGGGAGAATAGTAAATAGAAGTTGCTAGCAGAAACTGAGTACTCAAAAGCTAAGGCTTGTAACGATAAGCCTCTTGAGCCAGAAAGGTTGGAGGAATGAATTTACTTCAGAGATTTAAAACTGTGATATTTAAAGTCCTGGAGATGGTGAGAACTGTGTGTCTTCTCAGGTCACTTCATGGTCTGAGCATAGGGCAAGTTCACAGTAACACCAAGCTTCAAATGCCACCCTTGCACAGCTCCATGCAGCCCCACCACATGGGCTCTAAGGAGGGGAGGCAGGTGTTGAATTAGTTGTTTGAACTTGGAAAACTTAAATCCACTTGGAGCTTGGGTTCTGCATGAGGAAAGACATAGAGCACCCCATCAGATGAGAGCCCAGCCTAGCAGCTCTAACCTTGAGCACCACTTGCAAGGTATTGCAAAATAAATGAAATCCACTGGGCGCTCTCCCAGTGGGGAATGGGGCTTACTAGAGCAGAGCTCTTCAGCAACCTTTCTCCAGGAGCATGAAGAGCCACCTGAGAATGCCAACAATCAGCTCATGTCTCACTTGCTGCATTTGGGAAGAAGAATTATGCTCTGATCAAAATCCACCTTCCCACCCTTGCAGCAGGACAAGGGGTCAGAGTGCTACAGACAGCTGTGGTGACTTTTTCCCCTTTCTGTGTTGGCCTTGTTGACTCAGTTGCACTCATTGTTTATTTGCTGCATGTGGCTGGATGGATGCTGTTGGCCTTGGCAAACATGTAGCATGTCACACTTTGCTGGTACTTTATGCTTGTTTTGCTACTCTGCAGCAAGGACAAGGTGGAAACTTATTGTGACCCATTGCTCACATTGTGGCAAATGTATCAAAATCCTTTGTCCAGAAGCCCCCCAAAAATCCCCTTCCACTTTAGCCCTATTCTTTAGGCCAAAAAGGAGTATATGGATGATTTCAAAAGTGGTAAATGCTGGACTTGTCTTCGTTATCTGCAAGGAGCATCCCCAAGGCCATGCTCATACCCAGCTGAGCTGCTATAGCCAGAGAGGTCCTTCTCCAGCAACAGAAGAGAAGCAGTGGAGATATTAAGGTCATGACAGAGATCACACCACTCTTCAGGCCACTCAGAAAACCTCACTTTCAAAGTGGGATGAACACAATTTGTGGACTAATGCAGTATTTTGCTGGGAGTGAACCTCTGAAGCAAATGCCTGGCTGCAGCCACATCCAGAGGTGCATTGCCCTTCTCAGAGCTGTCCCTTTCCTTTGGGAGAGAGGTTCCAAGAGCTAACATATATAGAGACATGAGGAGTGGATCTCTTCAGTCTGTGTTCACTATTCCTGTTTAAATCTACGTGTTTTACCATAGCAACTACCAAAGAAGGAATCAACAGTTTTTGAGCAAACAAACACTTATTAAAGCACCCTTCTGAAATATTTATGCTCTGTTCCCAAAAGCCCACTAAGTGCATTGACAGAACGGCACAGCACGACGCTGCATGGCACCAGGAGTGTCAGGAAAGCTTTTTCTCTGCTGCCTGGCAAAGTGGAAAAAACATTCTTCAGCAGTCTGTTTATCAGCCCAGGAGTTTAACCATATCCACACAATGTGACTGAGAAACTGGGAGATAGAAGTGACTCCATCAGAAAAGAGGACAGTTTCAGTACTTCCTTCAGTCTCAGGCTAGCCTTGAAGAATGGCTTCAAATGGCAAATAGTCTATTTCTTCAAAGTCTCAGAAGAATTCACTCCAAACAAAAAATAGTTTTTGTCAAAATTATTTCTACGCTGATGTTTACAAGGAATGGAAGGAGATAAGAAACACAAGAAGAGTTTGTGGGGTGGAAACTCGAAGGAGTTCAAGAAACAAAACACGAATCTACACAGAAAAATAAGAAAAAAGAGACATAAGGAGACCAAGGATGTCATGACATAAATACTCCGTTCAACAGTGAAGGCAGCTGTGGAGGTTCTTGTCCATCTCTCCCCTTGGTCCACTTTGCTGTCACCTCAACACTGCAGATGGAACATGGAGGCTGTTCTGAGAGCACTGAAAGTGTCTGGGATGGGCAACACACTCCTGCAAACAGGACCAAGGAATTGAGGTAGGGAGCACAGCAGGAAAGAAGTATCTTTAAAGTGGATTGGAAGTGCTGTGTAACAGCAAGCTGAGAGAAGTGCACTACTGAGGCAATTTGTGTCTCATCATTCATCGTTCATCAGCCACGACCTGCAGAATGGCCCTGTGGCCTCTCGTTGTCCAAGAAAGCCAAACCCTGATGATTTTATGGGTGTGATATTTAGTGTGTCCTGTGTTTGTCATCTAGCGCCAAGTGTTGCTTCCATGACAGTGATGGAGCTGTTCAAAGCCAGGGCTGCAAAGCAGAATGAAATAGCTCTGCTGAAAAACAGTTGTTTATGATCAGGCTTTCCTGGAGTTGTCAGCCAACTCTTATGAGTAAATATTGTTTTACAAGTGAAAGATTTGCATGGGTCTTCTGTTATTGCTGGTTTTTTCCTGGGGTGAGAGTTCTGCATAAATCAAGTTGGCAAGAAAATTGTGTACCATTACACTGACAGAAAGGTTTAAAACACTTGAGGTATTTAAACTGAACTGTGGGCCTTGTCAGAAACACCAAAAACTGTAACAAAAATAAAGTTGTGCCAGCTGCCCTCTGCTGAGCTTTATCAATTTGCAGCTTCCAGGACCACCACGAAAGCAGACTTGGAGATGGCTATTGGTGAAGATTACTGCACAGTTTTAGTTTATCTCATTTGCTAGTTGGTGGATCTGTGGAGTGTTAGGTATGGGGAAAAAATGTATCCATTTCCCTCACTATTTTCCTTTGAAAAGAAGCAACACAAACTGTGAAGAAGCTTGTGCTAAAGCATTTCAGGAGGAGGGGCTGCTGAAAGCAGCAGTGGGCATTTCTCACAAATGCAATGAAGGACTGGATACAACCTACTGAGCAAATATCTCAGAAGTTTTCAGGCTGGTTGATGGGATCTGCGTCACTCCAGGCAGGCAGACTGGAAAGATACAGAGAAGGTGCCTGTTCCCCCTGTGCAAAGGCAATATACACGTGGTCAAAGTATGTCAAACATCCTCTACCATGGTAAGCAAGGGAAAAAGAAGCAACATAAGCAGAGGAATCAAAATCAGGCCATACTTTGATATGGATTTAAATTGGCACTTCCATCAAATGTCCCAACATTCTTCATGATGGATTCATTCACTTGCAGGCACCCTCCAGTGATGCCTCATGTACTCTGCAGGCACAAATATCCATGTACCCATGGAAAGAATCACAAAGAGATCTCCCTGAGCAGAAGTTTCCAGTCATTCAATCCAGCTGGCTGTTTACCTTTCCCTGATGCTGGGTTCCCAGAGCCAGTTGACAGACACAGAGCAGAGGGGGTGGCATGATGGCTGTACCAACTGGCTGGGCTGCAGAGAGGCAGTGACTGCAGTCCACAGCTACAGTGCCAGCTTAAACACAAAGCCAACATAAAGACCTCATTTTGTTCTTAGAGTGCATCTCTCCTCCACAAGTCACTTGCTGTGCATAGATACATGAGCAGAACATAACCTTCTGAGCAAGGTGTCCTGGGATGTATAAATTAACTCTGGCCATATAAATGTGGCCTCTTGGACAAGCAAATTTCTTTAGAATGCGTTTGCTAATCTCCATCCTGGATTGCAGTGTGTTCTGAAGACACATGCAACACAGATGGAAAAAAGTGGCTATGAGGCAAAATTCCCCGCACATTTACTTCAGTATGATAAAAGGGTCTCTCAGTCCTTTCAATCCCCTCTGCCACAAAAGAGTAGAAAAGGGTTTGAAAGGCCAACTTCCAAAATGGCTTGAAATCTCTCATTTTGCAA
This sequence comes from Bucco capensis, assembly GCA_013396975.1. NCBI lineage: Eukaryota > Metazoa > Chordata > Aves > Piciformes > Bucconidae > Bucco > Bucco capensis. The sequence goes on along the minus strand of VWZO01018928.1, from coordinate 73,874 downwards.
ACCTAAGAGTTCTACTATTCAGCTATGAATGCTTACAGTGCAGAGATGAGTCAAGCAGAGAAAATGTGTCACAGTAGATAGTCCACCAAGTGCCATCCTGAACCACAGGCTCCTAGGATCATTTCTTGCTGTAATTGAAGCCTGCATGGAAAGGAGTCTCAAAGCTCTGTTTGACTACAGCAAAGCAGAGGGGTTTGAGCAAAACATCAGGAAAGAAAGACAACCACTGAGACAGTTCAGCCACCCAGGATCTATACAAAAAACTCTTTAACAAGGACATGCTACTGCTAAGGGAGATCTTCAAGAGATGGAGTACTGTCCCAAAGCATCCATGGGCTCAACCTGCTTGAGATAATAGACCACGTCTCTTGCAGTTTGTTCAGGACAGTAAACTCCCCTGAAGGGCTATTCAGTGACTGACATCAATGAATGTAGGAGATAAATAATAACAAACTGCAGCTTTGTTTTCTAGTGTTTAAAGAACATGAAGAGGGGTGTTTATGTGACCATTTAATCTAAATGATGCCCAGCTGACTGTGCTAGCCCACACAGCACAGTTTGCTTATCCAGCAATGCTATACACAAGTATTTGGCAGGCTTTTCAAACTAAGAAGAAATGAAGTTTTTTCTTAAATTAGAGACTCCTACTGTTCTTTGCAATGTTCCCTATTACAAGCATTCATAGATTTTCTCCTGCTAAGGTTATTACAAATCACCTAGATTTCTACTCAGAATGGAAAAATGGGGGGGCACTGCTTTATTTAATGTATTTTTATTAATTTCTATTTGTTGTTGCCACTTTTTCTCATTAAATCAGGCAGACAGATGTCTGACAAGAGGTAACTGACTTTCAAAAGCACAAAGTCCCCAACACTCATCGCCACAGTAAGTCACACACCCATGCTAGGTCACAAAACAGAGGATAGTCCCCTGGGAGCACATGCTCACACCACACACGTGTATCACATCACACAACATAGTGGCCAGGAGGTGCCCAAGGGGGAGGACATCTCTCTCTCTCATTTACACAGACATGCAGCCCTCAAGGCTCTTTCTAGAAGCTCTGCAAGGTCCAGGGAGGAGTCCTGGCCCTGCGGAGCAGCCAGGGCTGCAAAGGTGGAGATGCACCACCCCAGCTTTCTCTCCACTTGTCCTGCTGATTAATTTAAACGTTGAGCCACTGATCTCAACCTGTGTAACAGCATTGTTTGCTCTTTCTCTTCTAGACTTCCACCGGGCACCCAAGAGCCCATCTGCCTGCCTTTCCCCATGATAGCAATCTCATAAAAAGTATTATTTTTCTCTGCCAACTTTGTCTCACTCATACCTTTAAATCATCAATGTTACTTATACAGACCTCATTACTAAGCATTCACACCTTGACTTTTTAGTACCACCAACTTTCTCCATTTCTTTCATCAGTTTGACTTAGAACAGTTTATCTTGCCAATGGACAAGGTTGATTCTTTACTAGGGGACTGCCAGCCATGTGCTCATACTGGCCAAAGACAAGTTATATATGTTCTTGCTCAGTGTCAACTCAATGCCATAATGCAAGTCCTGCATTGGAGCTGGCTTACAGCTGGGTAGCTCAGACAGCAGGCAAAGCAGGTTCTTCAGACCAGCCACAAAAATAAACCCTTACACAAGGCAGTTCACTCTAAACCTAAACAGATGTTCTTAATTTATCTTCGTGTTAACCCCTCTAGCACAGCACTTTGTATCTACGCCAGACTGAGGTGACAAAAGGGGACATTCTGGACGGTAGAATTTTCACCCTTACAGAAGTTAGGAATATGAACTTTGCTTAGGTAAGAGCTGTGTTGAAACCTGACTCCCTAGACTCAGAATGAAATTCGGCACCTTGAGAGCCCCAGGACAAGAAATGAGTGGTACTGAGCAGACAACACACCTTATGCATAGAAAGGGCAGAATTTCCAAAGCACTTACAGGAGATATTTTGACTATTCATCACACACAGAGCCAGACTTTCAAGGGAGAAAGCTGTCCCTTTGCCTGTAGGGAAGGGGAATGGTGATGCACCTTAGTCCTGAAATGATGGGCATAAGCTCTAATCACACAGTTTGACTTATTTGTTCTAAATCTCCTGCTCTGCCATGTCATTTCCATTTCACACTACACCACAGCTGGCATTGGCTATAGTCTGGCTCACCCTAGTGGTCTGAAAATAATGAGATTCATATAATGCTCTGTAATTGCTTTGGGTGACTTAAGCATTAACAAAAAGTCATCCAGTCACTTTTGAGCAGTTATATTAAAAGCAAACTGGATTTTGCTAACTATGGTGTGTTTCCAGGTGATAAATGCTTTTCAACAAATCTCATAAATCGTTCTTTTTCTGCTGCACAGAATGTAATGTGGATTTTTATGGTTCTTTTTAATAGTTCCTCAAATAATTTCATCAGCATAAAGTCTCATCCTGGATGGAAATGCAATAAAAAGCTGAATTGTTGTGAAAGGTATGAGTAAGATCTAATCTTTCCCACTCTTGTTCCCAGACCTTGTAAATGTATTCTTACCAGTCTGAGAGTTAATAATTTATAAATGAAATAAATTACTTGGAAATTTGAAGCATACATCATGCTCTCCCCACCTGCCTGGCCAATGGAAATGAACACTTTCATGTTTAAGCTAGATGTCCCAATGCCTAGATGCCCAGTGTAACCAGCTGCATTACCCAAATAAAGATGTGGTGTGTCCCATGTGTTCATACCATTGTGACTGCCCCTCACCTTCCATGGGGTCTCTTGTATCTGTAAAGCTGCACTAGTGTGAGTTTGTTGGATTCAAACCTGGGCAAAATTGCACATAAATAAAGATGAAGAAAATGCCTAGTCCTTGCAGATCAGAACATGGCAAAACAACATTCCAAGGACATGAGCTACCATCTGGACCATGACAGAATCACATGTGGGCTAGAATAAGGGAAGAGCAAGTGTGGAAATGTATGGATGTCCTTAAGTCAGCAGAGCTAATGGAATTCATCCTGGAGCACTTGTGAACCAGCCAAGGAAATTTCTAAAGCATTAGAGAAGTGGCTGGCCCCAAGGAACAGGAGAAACAAACAGTAACCTAGCTTTAAAAAGGAGAAGAAGCCCTAGGAGTTATCCACCAGCCTGCCTAACCCTATTTCTTGGAAAGATACTGAAACAAATCATTAAATAATCAATATAAACACCTAGAAAATAATAAAATGACAAGCAAAAACCAGCATAGATTTCTCCAGAACAGATCACATCAAATCAATCTAATTTCCTCCTCTGACAGAGTTATAGGCTTGGTGGGCAAGGGAGCAACAGATGTGATATATCCTGCCTGTAAAAAGACTGTGTACTCAGTATTACCTGAGAGTCTCATGAGCAAATTAAGGGCATGTGAGCAAAATAGGAACATAAGTAAAATCACTATCATTTGGATGCATAAGCAGGAGAAAAAAACACACTTCCCAAACAGTCCATTTCAAGTGGGGACAGAGGAGCCTGGTTTGTTCATCATCTCCATTAATAACTGATTTGTATGATAGTAAAGATAATACAGTTTTATAAGCTGGAGGTATGGTAAACAATACAGAGGACATGATCTGAATTCAAATTGATCTAGATAATGAGATGAAATCTGTAAGCTGAAACTCAACGAGGACAAATGCAAAATACTGTGCTTAGGCAGGAAAAGCCAAATGTGCAAATAGAAAAAGAGAAATACGTAACAAAGCATTGCTGAAATGATGATGATACCAATCACTTCTGTCTGTGTGCAGAGTACTTCATTTCTGATTGCAACAGTTAACCTAGAATTTACTGAGGTGTACAGATACTGTTGACATTGACAGAGTTGGTGGAAGTTCACACCTCTCATTTTTGGCAAAGCAAATTTCTTTTTCAAAGGTTTATGCATTAAAAAGTAACTTCTGAGGGGGGGAGCTTAAGTGGAGAAAAAAAAGCTAATGTTGCACTTCAGAAGTGATCCTCATCTAAGTGAGTTTTACTCTTGGGACAGCAGTAGTGTGTGCAGTGCCATCGTTTGCCCATGAGACCTCCAAGCTTCATCCTTCACCACACTCATCCATCTCAGCCCCTGCACCTTGCACTGCACGCTGGTTAAGTCAAAAGACAGGGGAAATCTCAGAAATGGTTGCTGATAAGCTGTCATTCCCAGAAAGGTATTTCCTGATAGATCCAGCAGGAAGGGCCTGGAAGCACAAGCTTAAGAGCTCCTTCATGTTTCCATGTGCAGTAATATGATTCTTCCATTTACTGATATCAATATTTAAACCATTTTTCTATCTCTTCAGTTTTTTTCCTGTCATGAGTATCTCTGGTCAGCAGATTGCAGGAGTGACATGAGGTGGCATTAATCCAGGCTCCAGTGAAGCTGAAATGGCTTCCTTGGAGGTTTCCAATCCTTCTAGATTTGCTGTTATCCCTGCATCTCTTCAGTTGAAATTGCTCAAAATAGTTCACAGAAGAATGTGAATTAAATGAACACTTAACTAAACTCATGGATTTTTAAATTCACTGGTTTCCTCACGAACAATGGAGGCCACATCTCCACCAGGAGAGGCCAAGGAGGGTTGCTTACACCATTCTCTATCTCATACAGACATGTTATTTTCCTTGATTCATACAAAGACTATCTAATAAGGCAGGAGGAGAAACTGGCTCTTTGTTTATTGGAAATATAACAATAGGATCCTATTCTAAATCCTGAGGCAGTACACAGCATGGGGGACAAACAACAGCTGTCATGAGCCAAGATCACTTGCTGTTATTGGGCATTTTATAATTACTGTCATCATCAAAAGTTCAAAACAGATTTCCAGCCAAGTTTATCATCCCTAATACAATTCCACCAGCTCAATAGAGTTACAGGATATATGAAATAAGCTTCTCCTCAGAGACAATAGTGATAAGAAGAGACAAGCTTTTGAGATATATCCAGGCAAAGTCATGCAACAGTCACATGCTGTGTGAATATATCCTGCCATGCTGAGGATCTTGTTCAGGGTTTTCTTTTCCCCTCACAAGCAAAGATCAGTCATATAACAGAGAGCAAAAATATTTTGCCTCTGAATACTCCATGTCAATATTAAGAACTAAGACCTGGCAAGGATCTGGGAGCAGAGAAATTGTTTCATTCCTCACATGGCCAGCAAGAGCTAATACTGTTTCTGCTGTGATTTCTGGTTTTCTCCATCTAGAAATGTAGAAGTCTGGGGCTTATGCTCATTCACTTCTTGCTCTTTTCCTCTCCCAGCCTGCTGCCACAGGGATGGTGCAGGATGTACTGACTCCCATGGTGCTTCTCCTCTGGATGTCCAGCAAACCTGTGGGCACAGCACGAATGGGAGCCCTGGTGTCCCTGTCCTGCCCTGCCTGTGCAGTGAGCCCTTGGGCCTTTCCCTGTCTCCATTTCCTTTCTGGGCAAGTACCTGTGCAGACACACACACATACACACACATATACACACATAAGGCTGCAGAGGGCCTGTTTGCAAAGGCCTGCAGTGAAAGGACAAGGGGCAATGGTTTTAAACTGGAGAGGAGGAGATTTAAATTGGACATTAGGAAGAAGTTCCTCACCACAAGGGTGGTGGAACACTGGAACAGGTTGCCCAGGGAGGTGGTTGAGGCCCCATCCCTGGAGGCATTCAAGGCGAGGCTTGCCAGGGCTCTGGGCAACCTGATCTAGTTGGGGATGTCCCTGCCCAGTGCAGGGGGGGTGGACTAGATGACCTCCAGAGGTCCCTTCCAACCCTAACCATTCTATGATTCTATGATACTGCTGTGACTCACTCCCAGAACTGAGTGGGGAGAGCAAAGCAAGGGCTTGGCCAGATGTCTCCTAGCACTGAGGAGAGCAGAGGAGGAATGGAGCATCACTGTGGTCCAAGTGAACACTTCCTGAGCACGTGCATCTTCTTCTAGCTCCACAGCCCATGTGAATGCTCAGCATTCAAATCTCAAATATTTAGAATATTAACATCTATCAGTTTCACACACTCCTTAAAGTAGCATATTTCTTGCATGACTGATCCTGCCATATGGGAACATTAGCCTGTACCATTACCATCTGTCTCAGCTTTTATTTTATCAAAAGCATTTTGACAGGAGGTAACACCTCTCCTTTTCCACTCACCCTTTTCCTCCCGCCAAAAACTGTACCATTTCACCTCAAATGAACCCAATTTTCAATCCTGCATGAGAAGGTTTTCTGTATATTCTGTCTAGCAAATAGCTCTTTTATTTCAAATGTTTTGCAGTTCGGAAGCAGAGAAGGGAACTTGCAAACTTTTTTCCCAATGGAGTTTTTGATGTTCAATAGAACAAAGCCAAGAGAAAAGCAATGGTTCCTGGGTGTTTTGCATTTTGTCCACTCTCTACTCAATTACATGCTCCATGAGAAAAAAACACCACAATTTCTTAATTAGCACTGATTTTGCCTTCATTCTTACATGACCAAAAAAAAAGTAAAAAAATTGGAAATCCAAATCTCTTGCCCTGTTTCTGCTCCCTTATCCATGACCATAGGCATTTTTATCATGCCCCCTACTATGTTCCTTTTCTAAAGCAAATGACATCCTACATCCTCACATCTTCCTTTTGAAACTTCAGTGTCCTTTCAGGTGGAGATAAGGGATCCTGCATGAGCCCTCCAAATACTAATACAATATTGATAAGAGTAGCAAATGGGAAATGGTAATAACATAACCCATTGTGTGGCCTGTCTTTTTGTGCTGGCTCAGTGACCTAGCAGCCTGTAAAGCAGCTCCTACTGCACCAGAGCAGTTTGCAGGTAGGCTTAGGGCCCTCATCCACGTTTACTCTCTTTGTCCTACTACCGCTAATCCTCTTCATTATTTAGCACACCGATACACAACCCTCCTGCACCTGCCGAGGCAGAGAACCAATTCAAATGCAGCTGAAAGAGGAGAACTTGTCCACAAACTGCAGGTCGTAAGGAGATAAGGTTCTCACAGTTTCTATCACAGGCGATAAGCAAGAGCTGGCACTTGGTAATCTTCAACAGCACCGTCCAGCTGTGAAAACTTAAACCCAGTGCTGTAACAATGACAGCAGGAGGTGGATGCTTGCTTGCCTGCAGCTTAGCAAGGAAGCAATACTCTTCTAATGTTGTCAGAATAATAATTATATATAAAAATCCCCTCAAATGTGCAATACAGTTTGCCTCTACAGTGCTTCACTGTGCAATCAGGAAGTCACCACAGGAGGGAAGCAGCGTTTCACTTTTATTTCTTTCATAGTCAAGGCTAATTTTAATTTCCTTTTTTTTTTTTTTTTAAAGAATGTATATATTGACGATTACAAAACCCCCCCTGATGTGACCAAGCAAGAAATATCTCTTATTCAGGGAATGTAAGTTGACAGAAGCTGGTTGAGACAGTGGGTTAAAAACTTCTGCTTTCAGACCAGCTTTCAGAACTCAGAATTTATCAAAAATGAGAGGTATGTTTAAAGGGAGAGGCAGCAATAAGGCTGTGGTGAAACAGAGAATAATCATGGGCAGGTCACTTGCCAGCTGCCTTCAGCTGTGCCTGTCACAAGGTTACTTGCTGGCCAACAGCTAATACTTTAAGAGATATGGTCCCTCTACTCGATTAAAAAATTGATTTGTAAGTTGTTGATTTCCAGTGCAGACAAGAACTAGAACTTGTAGTGGAATTGCTTCTGTACCTATAGCCTGAAGTTAGAGCAACTCTTTTCCCACAGAAATTGACAAACATAACTTCACTGAGTTCTGTTTTTAAAGACATGAATGGAGAAATATCTGATTGAACTCTGAGCTGATTTATTTATCCATGTTCAAGGTTTTCAGGCTAAAAAGCAGAGTATTCCCATGATCCCTGTAATATAACATCAGGGCTGAAGAGCTCAGAGAAGAATGAGCCTTTTTTCAGCAGATAGGCTGGGGGCAGATAAAGCCACTGGTGCATTCTGGGCAAAGAAAAATGCCAGCAAAGAATATTTGAGAGGAATTTTACAGCTTTGTGAAGTAGAATCCATCACCTCTGGAGATTCCTACAATCATCTCTGATGTTGTACATTAAATAACAACTTTTAGCCTTCTCAGTGACCCCGTTTCTACAGCAATTGAGGATACAAACCACACAGCTTTGCAGAAATGTATAAAAGAAAGATGAAATATCACCATTCCTTCTATCATTAACAGAGAAGACATAAAGCATTTGCAAAAGCAGCCCATTGGAGTAGGAGTTGGGCTTGGCAGAGGTCAGGAGAAAAATGTAAGCTGCTCTTCACAGCAATATACATTCTGGTAGATGGAAGTTCCCTGAGAAGCTCAAACTTCCCATCCCAGCATTTCCTGTAGCATAGCTGTGTGCCAAGGCATTGGGAGTGGGGAGAGTGTGTTCCTGGAGCTGTACTGAAGGATGTGCACTACCAGAGGGCACAGGGTAGGTATAGGTAGGACAAGGCTTTGTCTGAGGGGGTTCCTCAACCACAGGCACCTCTGTGCAGCAGCTTTATTTCTCTTGGTCATTTCCAGGGAAAGAAATGCTGCCTGATTTAACATCATTTTGACATAGCTTTGAGATGTCTGGGTGGTGGAGGTTGATACCAGTCACATTGGTATGGCTTTTTAAGGGACAGATTGTATTAGATTGAAGTCAGCCTAACAGTCTCTGGTGGGAATTTTGGAATGGGAGCTGATGTTGCTCAAAACTGCATCTAAATGTAAGTGCTGTGCGTCATACGGCGGCAGGGAAATCTCCATCGTTTCGCTACAGCCTCATTAGCTTTCAGGGAGAAAGCCATGTGGAAGTAAATCTGAAAATAGCAACTTGCTAAATTTCTTCAGACTGTCTGAGGAGGAACATGGGCTCAGCATCACACAGTGGCTGGACTGTGTGGTTCTTTCTTGCTTCTTCTTCTTGTTGGACCTTTGGCAAATAACCTCCTCTCTCGTATCTCCTTTTCCCATCTGTCAAAGGAGGATGAAAGAGATCTGTGTAGAATTTCAGTTACAGTGATAAGACTTTGATACTACTGTGCTGGGTAGCACAGATAGAAATCAAAATGTTGATGCCTGAGATAGAAGTTTCAGCACTGGTGCAATTTGTCAGCATCTCATACTTGTTCCCACGCAAAGATGAATCATCAGAGAATGGGGATTCATCACACTGTATCATCATGTGATGGCAAAAGCCACCATCATTGACTGCAAGCAACCAGTGAGATCCCAGCTGGAGAGAAAAATTGGTGAAGTATATAAAATATTTTAATATATAGAAATATATAGGAGATAACCCTGCTCTGGCCCTGCTGGTATAATATGCAGTCCAGTGAGCATCTTGAGCTAAATGAAAATCCTTTAGCTGTTAGCATTGTAGTGTTTAGGACCCACAGAGAATTATTTCCAACCATACAGTGTAGTTGTACCTAGGTGGAAGAGTCATTTCATTACACCTTTTAATTTGTGAAATGACACTTTTGATCTTCAAAGTATTTTACATCCACACATTTCAGGCAGTTAACAAGTAATAAACAGTAAGAATTAATTAATCCTAGCCATAACCCCAAGAGATATGTAGACAAACGTTACTCTACTGCTAGAAATAGAGCACCTGAGGTTATGTGACTTGTCCAAGGCCACAGTGGGTATCTAGGGCAAAGCTACAATCAGAGTGCAGAAACTCTTATTGCAAAGCTCAGTCCTTGTGTCTCATGAAACTTATTTTGAGAAGGAATAGAATTTTCAAAACAGACAATCTGTTTAGAAAAAGCCTTTGTTTGTCTTCTGTACTTTATTAGTGCATTGCAAGCACATCCTGATAAAGGAGGTCAGGCAGTAAATATTGACTTTGGCCCATCCTGAGTGTTTATATACACTCAAATACATATATATGTATTATTATTATTATATACAGTGAGTGTGTGAGAACAAAGTACCTAGCTAAAGAGTTTAATACCAAATATGCAGACTAGCAAGCATAGATGTGTTATTGCAGAGCTCCACAAGCAGACTGCTGTCTCAGCGTGGACATTCTTTCCCACGCCAGCTTGCAGCCTGCAGCCACCTCGGTATGGAACAGAGTCACACTGTGCTTAACCCTCTGCAGCCACCTCGGTATGCAACAGAGTCACACTGTGCTTAACCCACTGCAGCCTAGCTGGTGGGCATGCTGGGGATCTCACCAGGCAGCATGGCATCCAGAGGTGGAAGTGCATGTCCCAAGTGCCTCACCACAATCCATGCTTTCTCTGCAGAATTACCATACTCACATAAACACTTACTGTCAGGAAAATTTGCAGAAGTCCTTTATTTTCTTCTGTATTCCTACAATTTTGAACAAATTACATTCATGCCAAATTAAAATACCCATCACACTTTTGATTATACCTGTGTACATTCAGGCAAACCCCTGTGTGGCACTCAGATACAACCTGAAAGGAAACCTAGAAGAACTGAGCTCTCTGTGTTTACTTTATCTGGTTTGAATTTCTGCACAGACAAGGATTTTTTGCTTTTCTTGTAATTAATGTACATGTGTTCAGCTTCTAATAATCTTTCCTTATAGTTTTCTTACCACTCCTGACCTCCCTATTTGGACCGATAAAGCAGAGCAGCTCTGCATCTTTTTGCACTCAGATGATAAAGTACTTGGCATTTTGCACTCAGTTTATCTCATACATTTGGGATTTTTATTATTGACACAAGTGCCTTCCCAAAGGTTGGTTGGTCTTTCACGATGAAGATTAAGTAGGGGAATTAATAGTAGAGAATGGGTATGTCCATCCATTCCTTTCACTGTGGTGACTATGAGCTCTATATACAGCTATGCTGTTAACTCTGAAAGATACACTTGCAGTGTCATCTTTAAGGAGGCAAAATATGCTCAGCTTCAGTTTTGTTTTCTGCTATTTTGTGTTTTAGAACATTAATCTGCCCATGTATAGCAGAGCCTGGGGGGGATCCAGAGCACAGTCTGTTACCATGCTTCATTTTTTTGCAGTGTCTGGTTCCATTTTTCAAAATTCTGACTTATTGCTGGTTGTTTCAAAGAGCTACAGTGCATCTGATAAGCGTATGAACCATGACTCCTCAAAGCCAGGGCAAGATTACTGCTTAAATAATATAACCCCTCAAGGCATTAAGCCTACAGAAGTCAAACTTTTCTTCTCGAGATTGAAGTTTGCTGCTGACTGGCCACGAAGCTTCGTTTCCTTTTATATGAATAGCCAGTCTGTTAACACAGAGGTGGCTGGATGATTAGAGTGATACAGGTTTATCTCGGAGTGTGCATGTACTTTATTTTCCCCTGCAGACATAAGTAACACAAGAAAGCACGGGAACGCCCCAGACAAGAAAAAATAAATCCATTTTGCCACCTCAGGCCCCGGCGACTCAGCCGGCCCGCGAACCTCGCATCCTCCACGCCTGGGAGCTGCCCGGGGCCGCGCCGCAGCGCTGTCCGCAGCCNTCGGCGGCGGGTCTGCGGGCCGGGCGGGCCCCATGGGCGGGTGTGTGGGCTCCCACCACGACTCTTCGGGTAGCCTCAACGAGAATTCGGACGGCACCGGAGGTGAGTGCCGGGCCCTGGATCTGGGTTAGGAGGGGGGTCGGGCGGGTCGCTCCGGTGCCGGGCAAGGGGACGTCGGGGCAGGCGCTGCGGGCCGGGGCCTGCGGCTAGGACGGAGCTGGCGCCGGGCGGAGGGAGCCACGCTGGCCTCGGGGCGCCACGCCTGGCTTCTCTCCCCCCTTCCCTTCCCCCGCCCGGCCCCGTCGCGGCCGCCCGGGCCGCAACTTTCCCGGGGCGGCGAGGGTGTGCGGGGGCTGTGCGGGGCACCCCCGGCCGGCTTACAGCGCCGGGGGCTCGGTTCGGTGCCCGGGCGGGCACACTCTCTGCAGGCAGAGCCCCCCGCCCCACGGGCACGGCCCCAGTGTGGTGGGGGCTACGCGGAGCGACCACTCCGACGGCGGCTGATGAAAGAAAGACAGGCTGGGGAGAGGGCCTGCCTGGGGCTCCCGAACTTTGTTTTGCTTGGGTTCAGCTTCTTGTGGCGTGCGGGAAATAATTCTTCAGATAACTTAGATCCTGGCGGTGCTGCGGCTTTTATTTTATTTTCTTCTCTCCAAGGAAGATGGATCCTTTCTTCCAGCCTAAATCACGCGTGTTAAATAATCAATTTCCAGCGACTTGAGATGCTGGAGCAGGGTGTTCTCACTCTTGTGCAAGCACACACCTACTTGGGGAGCATAGCTCATGTGGAAACGCTGCCGCAGTGCAAGCGGCCTTTACCCTTACGTTTTCCTCTGTCTAAATGTCTGAATGATTGCTTTTTCAACGTTCTTAGGTTTGTGGACCCCTGATGTTCTCCAGCTGGGCTGTATATACTTAATAGTCATTTATAGTCAGCCTACCAACAGGACACTTGACTTATAAGTAGTCCTCACACATGCAAGGTCCAGAGATTTCAGGCTGAAAATTGCTGACCTAGGTCTACATTTTCCTCTGTGCCGTATGGAATAGTATTTACCAATCTGATTTTATGTTGTATGCCCCAGCTGCTGAGTATTTTGTTGTATCAGTGACTTAGCTTTCATTCCATAATGTGAAAAAAATGCAGCATTTAACAATTATATCTGAAGCAGCCACCTACTGATTAATGCCAGATATGTAGTTAATAAAAATACCAGGAAGTCCAGCTGCTGAAAACTGTGTAGGATTTAATCACATCATTGTCATTAAATGGAATTTTATAGCTTTGTCTAGCATGACTCTTTCTTACTCTTCTCCTTTATTAAAAAAAAAAGGAGGGGGGGAAGAAGTGAGTTATCTAAAATACATCTATACTAAGTAAACTTAGCAACCAGTGTTAGTGTGGAAAGGACTAGAGCATATTACAATTCAAAGAAAAAGAATGGCAGGAATCGCCACACACCTAAGAAATCTTGATCAGAAAAGAGCATTAAAAGCTATGCTGACATGTGGTCTGCAACCTGCTTCAGTAGCTAGGTGTTACTGGNAAGTTTGCTGCTGACTGGCCACGAAGCTTCGTTTCCTTTTATATGAATAGCCAGTCTGTTAACACAGAGGTGGCTGGATGATTAGAGTGATACAGGTTTATCTCGGAGTGTGCATGTACTTTATTTTCCCCTGCAGACATAAGTAACACAAGAAAGCACGGGAACGCCCCAGACAAGAAAAAATAAATCCATTTTGCCACCTCAGGCCCCGGCGACTCAGCCGGCCCGCGAACCTCGCATCCTCCACGCCTGGGAGCTGCCCGGGGCCGCGCCGCAGCGCTGTCCGCAGCCGGGGAGGGTTCGGCCCTGCACTCCGCAAACAAAGCCCGCGGCCAGCGACCTTCGCCCCGGCCCGACCCCTGCGGCGTGGCCAATCGCGGCACCCCAGGTCCGCCCGCCAGCTTCCCCCGGGGTTTAGCCTACTCCTGCAGGGCCGCCGCTCGCTGCTCCTGCTCTGCCAATCCTAGCCTACGGGCCACAACGGCAGAAGGCCAGGCGATGCAAGCAGCCCACTCCGCCCGAGGCAAGCCCGGGGGCGGGGCAGGCCGGAGGCGGAGCCGGGCGGTGGGAGAAGGCCGCGCCTCGGGGGCGGTGTTGCACACAGAGGAGGCGGTTCCGGAGCCATCGCGCTTGCCCGGCTAGCAGCGGAGCTCTTCTACAGGGGGAGGGGGGTGGGGGG
>VWZO01018928.1:0-60036 GCA_013396975.1 Bucco capensis | reverse complement strand
TTTATTTTATTTTCTTCTCTCCAAGGAAGATGGATCCTTTCTTCCAGCCTAAATCACGCGTGTTAAATAATCAATTTCCAGCGACTTGAGATGCTGGAGCAGGGTGTTCTCACTCTTGTGCAAGCACACACCTACTTGGGGAGCATAGCTCATGTGGAAACGCTGCCGCAGTGCAAGCGGCCTTTACCCTTACGTTTTCCTCTGTCTAAATGTCTGAATGATTGCTTTTTCAACGTTCTTAGGTTTGTGGACCCCTGATGTTCTCCAGCTGGGCTGTATATACTTAATAGTCATTTATAGTCAGCCTACCAACAGGACACTTGACTTATAAGTAGTCCTCACACATGCAAGGTCCAGAGATTTCAGGCTGAAAATTGCTGACCTAGGTCTACATTTTCCTCTGTGCCGTATGGAATAGTATTTACCAATCTGATTTTATGTTGTATGCCCCAGCTGCTGAGTATTTTGTTGTATCAGTGACTTAGCTTTCATTCCATAATGTGAAAAAAATGCAGCATTTAACAATTATATCTGAAGCAGCCACCTACTGATTAATGCCAGATATGTAGTTAATAAAAATACCAGGAAGTCCAGCTGCTGAAAACTGTGTAGGATTTAATCACATCATTGTCATTAAATGGAATTTTATAGCTTTGTCTAGCATGACTCTTTCTTACTCTTCTCCTTTATTAAAAAAAAAAGGAGGGGGGGAAGAAGTGAGTTATCTAAAATACATCTATACTAAGTAAACTTAGCAACCAGTGTTAGTGTGGAAAGGACTAGAGCATATTACAATTCAAAGAAAAAGAATGGCAGGAATCGCCACACACCTAAGAAATCTTGATCAGAAAAGAGCATTAAAAGCTATGCTGACATGTGGTCTGCAACCTGCTTCAGTAGCTAGGTGTTACTGGGTAAGATCATGTCACAGAAATAGCTTCAGTGTAATTTCCTCACTCTTCTCTTGCTTGTGATGTTCTATGAATTAGATGGGGAGGGAAATTATCAATTTAGCTGATACAGTAAAATAGTCTTATTACATGTCCAGTAGCAGTGTATGAGATGGGTAGCGTGCATGCACGTTGTCTACTAAGTGCTGTCCCAGATGGACTTACTATGAGAATGTTTCTGTTTGGTGTTTAAATGGCGTGAGACTCTGCTGCTTTGGGGTTAAACAAGCCATTGTGCTTCATGCATTAGAACAGCAGCTGGGTGTCTCAAGATGTAAGAGATGTGAAATGCATGTCATCTGGCTCGTGTTGATTCATGCTCTAAGGATAATGTTCCTTAAGGTTGTCTCACTGAAGTGAGAAGTGATGAAATTTCAGTTGAATTATGGGCTTCTTAAGACTGTCTTAAACAATCAGCTACAGTGTGCAGTAGCCTATTTTGTAATGTTGCATATTTGTGCCTGACTGTCAAGATGAAAAAAAGGGGTGTAGGTTAAGCTGAAAGACTCTCCAAATATCTTTTATAAATGTAACTCACCAGATGTCAATGTCCTGTCTGCACTAATTCTTAGCTTTACAAACTCTGCAAACGTACCCACACCACTTCGTCTCTTGAGGGAGCTTATGTCTTGAGGCATCAGCAAGCAAACCAGCTGAAGCACAAACGAACACAATTTGGAGACTAGACCTGTGCAGAAAGATGACTTACTCCTGTTTCTTGTGTAAGGCTCATTTCCTCCAGCTCTTGAGCTCTGACCTAGTCTGATGTATTCACTTTGGGATTGCTGTCAATGAGCAGGGCTGGATCCTTTTTCAGATCTCAAGAAGATTGTTTTGAAACAAACACCTCAATTCCAACCAAAGTGTTGCTGACAGTGGCCTTACTTTGGGGAAGCACTGTCTTTTCCCCAGATTGGAGAAGTTTCTTGGAGAATTACGAGTGGTCATGAGATCGATGAAAGTGGGACCCAGTTCTCAAGTCTAATTCATACCAGTCTCAGTCTACTATGGTGCTGTGTGGAGCTAGTGAAATCTTGCTCAGTTATATCACTGGAGTTGGGATGAGGATTTGTCACATCCCTATATTCTTCTCAGTTCTTTTGTCAATCACTGGCACTTCCTGTTACTTCTCTGCTGCTTGGCAAAGCTGACAGCATGCCCTGGCCACGTGCACTTCCTTTGTCTTTTACTATTGGTTTTTTTCAAGGTTGAGATGCTTCTATGTATCTGGAGAGCTGCTTAATACACTCAGGTGTGTCTATATGTGTAAGTTTGAGTTAACTGAAAAAAATACTAGTTCTCCTGTGCATTTTAACCAGACCATTGCATGTTTCTGTTTGTGTTGACCGAAGCAGGAGGAGTGTGTTTCTTAACAAGAATTAAACTGATGCTGCTCTGCTCATCCTGCTGGAAATGAAATGGTCTTTGCAGATTGGTACCGGTTGTTTCATTATCATTGCTCTTTTTGGCAAGTTTTCATTTCAACAGAATATTGTTTGCTTTATTTGGGAAAAAGTTCCTATCGCATCACCTGCTGTGTTGTAGTCCAGCAGAGTTCTATTGTGGTGGGTGGTGTCCTGGATGGTGAGATGGATTTACTGGTGACTCTAAAGGAGAAACAAAGATGACTAAGTGATGGCCATTTAAGTAATTTATAGGCATGGAGGGTATTTCCCCCACCCCTTTAGCTTAGTTGTCTCTGATCAGATTCTCCAAACTTTCAGGAGTTGAGCACCACATCTCTTCTTGCTGTGTGTCGT
Organism: Bucco capensis; assembly: GCA_013396975.1. Classification (NCBI taxonomy): domain Eukaryota; kingdom Metazoa; phylum Chordata; class Aves; order Piciformes; family Bucconidae; genus Bucco; species Bucco capensis. The sequence continues at coordinate 57,326 of VWZO01018928.1, read as the reverse complement.
CAAAGGGGATTGAGTTTCTGCAGGACGGCGAGACTGGGGAGAAGTAGCTGTTCTCTGGCAACTTACAGGTTATGTGACTTCTCTAGTTGTGTGTTCAGAAGAGCATTGGATCTGGCGTTAACTGCTGGAAAACTCTGCGCTTGTGCCTGTACACCAGGTGTGTTTGGTTTAGCACAGACAGCAGAACTTGCATTGCCAACTTGCAGTCACCTCAGGCAGGTCCTTCCTGGAGGGGCCTTAAATTTCTTCTCTTTCTTGGGAGGGGAGCAGTGGGAAGGAAAAGGAGAAACATCAGCCCATTTATTTTTTGTCTGGCAAACTCCTACCACTGTTAGAAGTTGCATATAACTTTGTCTTGCTTGATAAAGTTCAGCGAGACGGTTATCTGTGTGGAATAATGTAAGGGCAGGAAATCCAGTGTCTAGAAGTACAGGCATGACAAGTCACTACAGATTAAGCTTTTGGCTGCAGCTGTCTGTTTGCTGCTGCACTCTCCTTGACATGATGTTCGCCTGACTACTGGAGTTCTTATCACCCTCCTTTGTTATAAAAGGCAGTGATGCTGTTTGAAATTTGTCATCTTTGCTGCTGCACTTATCACCCAGCAGTGATAATAGGGACAACTGAAAATAGGACTGCACATTTGACTGGAATGCAAGAATAGAAGAATATTAAAAATAAATTCCTCTTGCAGCATTTGATGCAGTGCTAGAGCTTCATTAACTTCTAGAAAGCCAAATATTATGCTGAACCTCTGCTTTGGATAACTGGACATTTTCTTAAATGTTTTCTTTAGGGTGCTGTGCAGTGCTGCCTATCACATGTCTAATCTGAAGTTACAATAACTGCTTTCATGGTACTTCTATGGAAGACTGACCAAGGGAATTTGCATATTAAGTAGTCAGATTTATTGCTCACAATTGGACTAATACAGTAGGGCTATGCATGGCTTGCACAGAGGGGTTAAACAAGCATCTCATGACTGAGCAGTTAATAGCATTTGGTGCCTGCCTCTTGTATCAGAGCATACAAAGAATGTCCTGCATCCAGATTGTGTTTTGCAGTGTATTTCAGCTGTTGGTTGCAAGCTGTGATGATGCATGTCTGCACACAGCACTTTAAATTGCCATCCAAAGGAGGTAGCTCTAGACTTAGGTAGTTCCTGCTGTTTTGTAATGCAGCCCTGAAATACAGTGCTGGATGTGTTTTTTGCAAAAATAATATTAAATTAGAGCTGGAGTTAGCTGTTAGGTTGGGGGGGAGGGGAGAATAGCATGGCTCTTACAGCTGGTTCTAAATCTCATGATATCCTCAAGAGTATGTGTGGGTTTTTTTCAGGGCTTGGAATAAAAGTAGCCTTTAATATCTTGGTTTCCTGAGGGCTGGGCACCCACCACCACCTTCAGATTATTAAGATCTGTGGATCTTGTGCTGAAAATGCCTGATAGTTCATCCCAGGTATTTTTCTACTGGAATATCACTTCGGTGGTGTGACACTTCTCATTTGTAAACTACTAGACTTGTTTATTTTTCAGATGATAGCAAGTAACTCTTAGAAAATAAGGTGTTGTTTTTACTGTTAGTAATGGCTGACGATATAGCTGTTGGATTTCCTTTTTGGCATTGTTCCTCCTTGTAATTGTTTGTTTGGTTTCCAGATGAAGTGATGTGTTTTAATTTCTCTGGGATTTGAGTGTTGAAAGCATCAATGTCCTCCTTCACTGAATATTAACTATAATAAATTGAATATTTATTGTGCTTTGGAGAATTTTGATAAATGGAAAATATTACTAGTTGCCTGTTTGAATAAACTCTCAGAAGTGGTGATCCACACCTATTGTGGCAGGTAATATGATAGCTATTATTTCTCATGTGGATATTGAATAATAGAATTCATGAGTCACAAATTATAATACAGTTGAAGCCAGAAATAAAGATTTCCTTGTAATTAAGCCTTGCTGATTTCTGGAAGTGTTCTTTCAGGTATACAGAAGGATCAAGTTGGCCACAGCTGGCTCCTGAAAGAAAGAAAAAATAAGTATCTGAAAAACTTACGACCAAATGACTATGTTTGAGAAATGAATACAACTGCTCCTTGGCTGTTTTATAAGCAAAAAAGGACTGTGATACTTTTAGGGTTTGATGCTTTCACCCTCTCTTGTAGACAAATGCTATGTAAGTCAGTTACATGTTTAGGTAGTTGTTTCCAATTTGGTCCTTCTGCTTCACTGCCTTAAAATTCAAATTCTTTTGATGCAAATATTTCAGAGTGGGTTGGTTGGTTGTTTTTTTTCCTCTTAGTCCTTTTATTTTCCTGCCATTTGCATATGCCTGCTACAGGACAGTGTGCTATACTGGCCAGTAGGTGCTTTACAATCCACCCAATTATTTTTCAGCAGATACAAAGTTACTTTCAAGTGTGGCTGGTGCATTATGTCCATCCTCTCCTATAGAGAAACCAGATCCCAGCCATTCAGCATGGCTTTCCCAGGTACTGCTCTGAAGTAAAATGTGGGAAGGGCTTGATTTTCCTTTCTGTGGGGTGTTCCCTCAGGCACAGTTGGGTCTGTGGCCAAGCTTTTCCTTCCCAGAGCTGTCTTGAGAAGGGAAGAGCACTTGTGTGGAGGAGTTCTGCCACGCAGCAGCCAGGATGGAGCAGAGAAGTCTGTGTGGGGCATCTTTTGGGTGCATAGCACCCAAGTAGCAGCAGCCATTGGTTCATGTTTGTCTTTCCTACATGCAGGTGCTTCAGGTGAAACTTGTGGAGGTTTGTTTTATTTTTCTTTCAGCTAAAAGCTCTGTGGGACGACTCTTTCTTTTGCAAAGTCACATTATGAAATCCCTAATGTGAATAAACCTTCCTAATGGTTCCTAAACCTTCCTAATGCTAGTTGTAAAAGCTGCTCCATTTAGGCATGTATAGTGATCAGAACTGCAGTAAAAACAGAGTAAGCAGGCAGATGAGGTGGTCCTCAGGGATGTCTTGCCAGTTTGGGGTGCTGAACTTCAACATGCGGAAAGGCACTGACCTTGGGTGGATGCTGGTGTGATGCAGTGTTGCATGTGTATGGTGGGCTTTCAGAGGCATCTTCTTGCTCTGTTTACTGAAAACCTATGGACTCTATTTGCTCAGCAGTGCTAAGCCTTTGGCATTTTTAGTGTGCTGTGGTGGGGCTGGTGGATCCACGTGTTGGGAGCAAGTGCACAGGGCACATGGGACCCACTCACTGGGAAAACACCTGTGCCATGGCTACTGGTGGGAGCCTGGTGCCTGGCATCGCTCAGCATGGGAGTGTGGGGAGAGCAGCAAGGCTGCTCAATAACCTGAAATTGGAAGGGAAAGGGTATGAAATGACCTGTTCTGTGAAGCAGGTGGAGTACAAGGAAGAACAGAAAAGCTGAAGTCTGCAACCTGGTTTCTGGCTGTTAAATGAAGCACTTGTGCTTTGAGGTTTTTAGTTACAGCTTAGACTACAGCCAGGCAACATAGAGGCAGCAGATTAAGTTTTGAAGAAAGAAANGCTGCCTCTATGTTGCCTGGCTGTAGTCTAAGTTTTGAAGAAAGAAGTATTCCACTACTTGGGAAGCGAAGCAAAAGAAGTGCAGCTTTTGGTTTGGATTTTAAAGGGGAGGGGTGGAGGAGGAAGGAAGTTTTTCCCTCACATTGTGATTGTATTTCCAGTGTAAAAAGTGCAGAATTTCATTCAGTGTTCCATACTGAGTTACCAGTATCAGTGCAATATCTACAGTTGATGGAAAACACCTACATTACTTAGTTACTAGTATGTAACTTGATAATTTACTGTCTTGAGCAGTGTGCTGTAAAATATGCAGGATGTTTAAAGTGGTTTACTTAAGGTTCAGATAGAATCTGAATTTTGTGTTTGCTGCCTTCTGCTGACCCTGGTCTGATCTTACAGCTATTACCCAGGTAGTAGCTTTCTCTCCTGGCACACTTGGATTAGATTTGTACAAATGACAGACAAAAGATGGACTGGTGCAAACCATGTAAAGGGGGTTTGTTCCATTTCCCACCTTTGGAGTAAATTAAAAACCTTGTCTTAAATGCTGAATGGGACTGGAGTTTCTTAGGCTACCTTAAATATTTAATATGACATAAGTAAGCTGTCATCCTGAGACTGTACTGAGAGATGCAGGGGCACTGCAGGTTCTGTAGGTAATAAGTGCATGAGCGATTAATACATGCTATCAGTTTGCAGGATCTGTTCTGCATCCAGTTGACCTCTTGGGGCCTAATGTAAAGCATTTGAAAATGGTTCTTCATAAAGTAGAAATACTGGTGGGGAATGGGGATCCTTGCTGCTGTTCTTGCATATTATCACTTTAACAGCTCCTCTCTTCATCCTTTTCTCTTGCTATCTCCCCCCCTCGTTAGTGAAAGTGATTAAAAAGGAAAAATTCAAAGCCCTGCTTGAAAGCCATTTGTGGGAGGAGATGGGCACAGTTCTGAAGAAATGATTCCTTGCTTCTGTAGAAAGTCAGATGTGCTGAAGAATTTTTTATATGTACATATATATATAAAGACATCCTTGTGCTGAAGATTAGGTAGAAGGGAGGAGGTTTGGGAAGTTTCTGGTCTGTCATGTGGTTTTCCCACATTCTCAAACATGAAAGAAAAGGCACTTTACAAATGGAAGAGAAGAGTGGTTCTGTAGTTTTCAGAGAGAGCAGGTGCTGCCTGGGGGAAAAAGATTAGAGACTAGAATGTGAAAATGTATCATACCATGCAGTAGATTGCATGTTTTCTTTGCACATGTTTAAAAGGGAAAGTTTACCCTTAAAACATACATGTTCAATCTGCTGTTATGGCCACTTCTCTATAACTAACTAAAACATGTTTATAATTTTATTTTATAGTTCATGATAAATTCTGATTTATAGTAAGTTTAACAACTGTAAATAAATTTTTGTTCAGATGACTTATTACATAAGAAGGCATTGTCAGCTCTTCCCAGTTTGAGAACACTCTCAGGGCCTGAGATGGCATTAGGGGCAGAGTACAGTAGGTTTTTTTACCTTTTGTATTTTAAAAATTCTGTAATGGAGCTCTATTTCTGCTCTTATACTGTGATCAAGGGCACTCTGGATTCATGAGAAGGCTCTCTCATGGCATTTACTTTGTTGCTTTTCTGCCACAGAACTATCATCTCCTGTGATTTCTTCTCTGTGTGGGTAAATAGAGGTTTTTTTTTATAAAAGAGTACCTTCAAAATAGCAGATAGTACCTGCAGCTGGCAAATGCCATTTTTCCTGGCAGTTTTTGTTTGGCAACATGCTGCTGCTTGAGCACCTGAGCCTACTGTAGAGCATCAGCAATCACAGGATAATGGCTGGCTGGTGAAAAGGTGAAAGGTTCAAGTAAAGATTGCGAATTCAGACACTTCATATGTACTGTACAAAGTATTGCTTGGCAAAGGTATATGGAAATGTTGCGGGTCTCATATGCTGGACTTCTTAATGCCTTCAGAGTGTTTTCAGATGCATTGGCTGCATCTCTGGAGCAAATAAAAGCTGTAAAATAATGTCTTCAAGGCAGGATGCTTAGCTTGCAGTTGTGTTCTCACCTAACAAATGCTTCTGAACCTCTAGTGCATGAGTTATTGCAGTTCATGTATGTTCCCCGTGGGGGACGGGAAGGACCTGCTAGATGTGTGGGGCCATGCTGGAAGTGGGGAGGGGACACTCAGTGTCTCTGAATATGGAAGCACATTTAGATGCGCTTTTGGTGAAGAAACATACTGCAGGTAAAAGTCTAGTTCTACTAATCATAGGCTCTGCTCCAAGCTTGTTAGAACTGAAGCGAGAGAAGACGGGGCAATAAGCAGTTTGGAAATGTTAATTGTAAGCAAAGTGTAGCATGTGTGTGAAATAGTTTGGAAACCATAAACGTTTTCTGAAGGTTGGGGTAACAATTTCACTAACTCTTGCTGGATGTGTTCACAGGGAAACTATATTTGGTGGCAGCAGTAGTTAAACATACGTTCAGATGAAGCTTAGCACTCTGTCCTTCACACCTCTAGGTAGCAGCATCCTTCGCTCTTCCCAGATTTGGTCTGGTTGCCTGTTCAGGACATGATGCAAACACCCTGCTCAGTGAGAGCGAGCCAATCCCTTCCTTTGCCTGTGTTACATATCCAGTGCATATAATGAACAAACCTACTGAAGGGGTGGTAAGTCACAGGTCTCAGCTGAGGGTTAGCACTTTGAGGGGAAGAAGGGGAAAGCTGACAAATATCTAAACTTTTTTTTGAAGAATTGGAACTCACTTGGGAATTGCGTGTTGATGACTTGGCTCAGTACAATACATAACGGACTAGAGTTTTTGTGCTCTTTTTTTTCCATGTGCCTACAGAGGTACATGAAAAGAACATGGATTGCTATAAATCCAAGCAATCATTGGATAAAATTGTTCTGTAAAGTGCTTATCAATATTGGATATTCTTCTAAGACAGGTTTAAATGCATATTTGTGAGAAGTTCGCTTACTCATTTGTGTGTGGGTTTTTCACATCTGTAGATCTCCATTGTATCTTTATCCAGATCTAGCACTAGTTCTGGTGCCAAAACAGCTTGGATTGCGATAGAAAACCACATGAGTATTGAAATCACATTGCTGGATTAAAGTCACATGCTTTAAGTCAGTCATGTCTCGTAGAGCCTCATGCTGATGTTACTTAATGCAGTGTCCCATCACTGCCTTAATGCAGCCAAAATGAGCACATTCATCCTATGTATCCAGGACACCCCAACTGCGGCACTGATATTGCAGCACAAAAATAACTCAAAAATACTACAGGCTCATTTTTTTGGCTTTAACTGAACCTCCTTTGGAATGGAACTAGAGGGAATACACAGTTTTAGTCTCTCCTCTGGGAGAAGAAAAGAACAGCAGCACTGCCAGAACAAGTGAGCATGGATATTGTGGTTTGGTATTGTAAGACAACACCAGATTGAGAGTTCTTTAGGTGTAAATAATCTTCTCATTCTTGAACTCTGGCTTGTGATAGAGACTTTCTAAACCAATGTATTTTCTCTTAATGAGGAAAAAACAATGCAGCATTCAGAAGGATTATTTTCCTGTTAACATCTAAAAGCAGTTTAACTGTATTTGGAGTATCTTTTTTTTTTCTATATGACATGAACATACCAGATTATTGTCAGCTGTGACCAAGCTGCCTGGGCCACCACTGCTTTGGAGAGATCATAATGTAAATTATGTTGTGTGTCCAGACACAAGTTTCTGAAAGCTTTTCTACCTTTTGTTTCTTACAGAGAAAAATGCTACGAAAATATGCTTTTTAGAGTTAAACTCCAGCATTTTGTGACCTTGTGTGTATCTCATGGATTCTGTCCTGCTGGTCTCTTAAAATCATGTTTCTTTGAGAGGAGATGCACTTAGAGCTGGAATTTTGGTATTCCTGAGTGCAAGTTGTAGTCTGGGTCTCTGTTAGGGTAGCTCATTAATACTGAACAAATTGAACCAAAGGAACAATGCATTTGAAGAGAGAGGAATTTGGGTTCCTTGTTTATCTTTAATACAGTGGATATCACTTAGTGCTGCCAGTGGAGATTTCTAAGTGTTTTTGATACAAATCAGCTATGTGGAGACTGCTTACCAAATGAAGTAGAAAATCATGGGTGCTTTAGTTGGTGACCCTCAAATGGAACACCCTTGTGTACCCATCCCGTTGATGGGTCTAGCTGACTGCTTCACCTTGGAGTAGTGATAATGCATGCAAAAAGGGTGGGCTCTTTAACAATCCCCATTCCCAGCCTTCCTAAGGCCCAGGACATGATCAGTTGTGACTTCCTAGGGAACAATTTTTTCTCAAGAATTTTTAAGTAACCATATTTGAAGCAGTGCTTATCACAGCTTCTACAAAATACTGATTGGAAAATGAAGTATTTCTTTTGCATTCTATGTAACTGTTAACTTACAGAATTCACATGTTTCTGGCTTTATGCATCCCAAAGAAGGCAGGTGTTTTATCTTAGGAGTGCAAGTGCCATTTTTACTCCAATTATGTTCTCTCTGATAATTATATTCAGGGAAAATAGTATGCTGCAGGACTATGGAAGAAACAACATTAGCATTAGCATTTTATCCCTATGAGGACTGGCTGAAGGAGTTGGTGTTGTTCAGCCTGGAAAAGAGAAGGCTTTGAGGGGATCTTATAGCAGCCTTTCAGTACCTAAAGGGGGATTCCAAGATAGAAGGGGAGAGACTTTTCAGCTGGTCTGATTGCAGAATGGCAAGGGGGAACGGACACAAGCTGAAGTAGGGGAAATTTAGACTGCCAGAGGGTGGTTAGGCACTGGCACAGGTTGCCCAGAGAAGTTGTGGATGCCCCCTCCCTGGCAGTGTTCAAGGCCAGGCTGGATGTGGCCCTGAGCAACCTGGTCTAGCGTGTGGTGTCCCTGCCCATGGCAGGGGGGTTGGATCTAGATGATCTTTAAGGTCCCTTCCAACCTGGACCATTGTGTGATTCTATGATTTTATTATGGTGGGAAACTTATTACCAAGAGTTAATAATTTGTGCTGAGCTCCATATTAGTCAGGAAAATCTTACAGATACTTGGGGGTTGGGGAGGAAGCATTTCAGTTCCTGCCAGTGTCCTACTTTAACATCTCTTGGCAGTTTACATCCAGAGAGATGCTGAAAGCACTGCTATCTGATAATTGAGCCTGTTAAAAAACTATTTTATTAAGCAGTGGCAATTCAGCTCAAAAGAAGGTTGTGTGAGGTCCAAGATGGCAGTGCCAGCAAAGGCTTCTATGTTTCCTAGTTCAGTGCTGTATCAAACAGTATTCTCTCTTAGAAATTCTACTAACTGATCTAATCTTGTCTTAAAACTCTTTCCAGGTTTGCCTACTCAAGTATGCTGTTGCTATCTGATTGCTCTGCCTGCCAAATTTCAAGTTGAATTTATCTTCCATTGATAAAGTGTACTTATAGCTACTCACTGCAGTCACCCTCCCTTCTTTCACTTGTCTCATTTCATTATTATAAATTAATATGAGAATTTTTTCCAGCTGGAGGAACAATTCCCATGCAATTCAGATTTAGTTATCTGCACCATTTCTTGGTTTGTTTTGAAACTTTCTAATTTTCACTTGTTTATGTTGAAGGTTAATAAATAAGGAATCCTTTTTCTCACAAAACATTTTTTCTGTGAGGATATTTTAGTGCAGATGATTAAAGTCAATTTTGATGCTAAATAATGAGCCGTTGTGAACGATCTCTTTTCATCTAGTGGGGCTGGGGTGAATGGTACTCGGATGTAAACATTTTCTGGTGCATCTTTCTCTTGTTTATCTTCAGATTTTACTCTAGTCAGATGCTTTGGATTACACAGCTGCTGCTTTTCCTCCTTCCACTGTGGCTAATATTACAACCTGCTCTTTCTGTGGAAATGCACTTGAGGCTGATTGAGTACTAGGTACTTCATTGACCAGTCTTTAAATGTTCCTAGGACTTGCTTTTCTAAACAGTGTGCTTATTTTCTTGGAGTGGCAATTTTGAGAGCTTGGGACAGTTCAGATCAGCTCCTGCTGTTGCAGGTGTAGGTATCTAACAAATTGTGATAGCCAAGAGGGAAATACTGTGCTTTTGAGAGAAGCACAGCCCTATCTTAAAAATAGGGGCTGGTTCAGAATACTAGAGATCAGAGTTCCAGGTTTAGTATGAAAAGATTGTGCAAAGAGGATTATTCTTCTTACTTGTTGTTTTCCAACCATCTCCAAGTAGTTGGTATTCATTTTGGACATTGGCCAGCAAAGATTGCTCTTTGCACAGCAGAGGACTCTCCTGTTTCTTACTGCCTTTTCTGATTATTTTTAATAGCCTCTGTTGCTAGTACTGCCTAAGTATCGCTGTGTTAGGCAAGGTTCTGAACACTGGCCATAGTTTTATGAAACTAAGCTACAGCTTAAAAAGTAAGAAGGAGAGAAACTGCTTTTTGAAGAAATCACTGCCTGAGGCTTGGCTAGAGCTGAACAGAGCTGCTTAGTCTGCTCAAGTCCAAGCCATATGCTTTACACTCCTAGTTTTGATACAGAGTTTTAAAAGCAAGAAAACCTAAATGCTTTCTTTGTGTATTTGTTCTATTCACTGGGGAATCTGAATGCATTTCTTTCATGTTTACAATTTGATAGCTACTGTGATGGAGTCTGAAATGCAGCCCTAGTTCTGCTGGGTCAGGGTTTGAGGCACCCTCAATGAGATCTGCAGAAGCAGCACTTCATGGGCATGGTTTGCTCATTAGAGCACAGTAATTATTACAGTGAGCTGGGTGAATCTGGAATGTACTTGCATCCAGCCATTCCTGTGAATTCTTTTGACTGATACAGCCAGCAATCAGCATTTTTGGTTTGGTGGTGGTTTTTTTTTTCCCTCTTCAGTGTTTTCAGAAGGCCCTCCACCTAAACAAAATAGTTGCATCTGCACTGAAAAACCATGGGACACTTGGACTCTTGTCTTTAAAAGCCTGAAATAGATTCTTTTTTGCTAATGCACTCTCAACTCATTGTTCTCATCCTTACATTTGAAGCTAGGCTTATTTTCCCTTCAAGTAAGGGAAGAAGCAGTGAGAAGAGAGTTTAATACTGTAGAGTTCTGCCTTAACTTGGAACCAAAGACTTTTCCTGCAGATACTTAACTGTCAAGTCCAGAATTAACAGACAGTTATTTTAACATGCTATTACAGCATTCATGTCTTAAATTATGTGGAAAAAGTAGAGAAACTGTATCTGTCTTGACAAACAATACTACTTTTTCTTATAATTGGATGACACTGGAGAAATAAGTTACTTTTGAGCATTATTTAGAGAAGACAAGTGTAGGTCATGGTAAAGACAGCTGATACCATTGCCTGCATAATCATTGCACTGCCAGTTCTTAGCTTGTTCACAGTTGTTGAGAATTAAATGTATTTATAGTCGAACTATCGTGGGTAGCGATCCCTTCATTAGAAAGGAAAAGAAATTACTTAAGGGATGTGCAGTTGTCTGTTGGAAACACTGCTCTTTGGTACAGAAGAAGCATCACTCAATTCATTAATAGAGCTAAAGATTTATGTTCTCAGACTTTTCAAAGAGATCAAATGAATGTGCTAAAGGTCAAAAGGCTCTGGCTACTTTAATCTTTTTTCATTTGAGTAATTTAAATGAAGAGGACAGTTTCCCGTGCTTACTCCAAAGTCCTTCCTTGGAGAGAGCAGCAGGCTCCTGCAGAGGGAAGGTCACAGCAGAAGCTGATGTCCAGGCTCTACATTGCTCAGAGGATGCTGCCTTATTTATGCTCCTAATTCAGGCACCTCCGGTTAAATGCTTAAAGTTGGATTACATCAATAATCCTTGACAATATGCTATAATAGATGTATTTTTTCCCTGGTACATCCACAGGGGGTTAAAATGGCCTTGAAAGGATGTAGTTTTAAGGCTACTTGGTCCAAGTGCTCCCAATTAACAGCAGAGTTTTGTTTTTGCCTGGGTGTATGAGACATACAGATGCATATATTTCTCATTTTAGGTTAGGAAGATGAATGATAACTTTCTGATAATCTAAGCAATGCACTAGTGTCCTTATGTATATTACTTTTCTCTAACTCTGCAATAAATATTTTGTTAAAAAGTGTACTTGTAACATAGGAGTTACTTATGGCTAAGAGGTTGGTATGTGTAAAATATAAGGTCATCAAGTCTAACCATTAACCTAACACTGGCAAGTATACCACTAAAATATGTTCTATCTTTTAGATACCTCCAGAGATAGTGATGCCACCACTTCCCCAGACAGCATGTTCTATGGTTTTACAGCCCTTTTGGGGAAGACATTTTTCTTAATGTCCTGTCTAAACTTCCCCTGGTACAACTTGAGACCATTTCCTCTTATCCTATTGCTTCTTAGTTGGGAGAGGAGACCAATTCCCCCTGCACCGTTGCTCCAACCTACTTTCAGGGAGTTACAGAGAGCAAGAAGGTCTCTCCTGAGCCTCCTTTTCTCCAGGTTAAACAATCCCAGTTCTCTTTGCTACTTCTCAGGAAACTTGTGCTCTAGACCTTTCATCAGCTTCATTGTCTGTTTTACTCATGGGAAACAAGGGACAGTAGGGGAGGATGGTGAGTCTTGCTAGTCAAAATGTTGTAGCATGTAGGATCCTCCAATGTGTATGAACAGCCTTTTGTGATAAGGGCAGTGGAAATATAGAGAGGGTTTTGTTAAGTTGGGATTTGGGGTGGCTTTTTGTTTGCTTTTAATCAACTTGCAGCAGTTAAGTCTCATGCTTGCAAGGCCTTGGGTTGTATTTTTTAATCCTATGATGGTAAACTTGCCAGGAAGGACAAGTATTCCAAAAAGATGGGCTTGATAGTAGATAGAAAACTAGGCCTGTGTTCTGGGGGAGTCTTGGGTGATGCTGCAGTGTCATGACTTGTGCTTTGTGACTTACAAGGATAAACAGCAACAAGTGGGATGCTCAGTTTTGGTTGTAAATCACTGGTGAGCTGGTGCTGTCTATGGCAGGACTGACTTGACAGCTTTTAAAGAAGACCATACCACCTACTCTTCAGGCACAGTCTGAAAATCACTTGGGGTCTGCTGTGGCCCCTGGTGCGATAACTGTNGAAGCCTAGCCATGACCACCTACTCTTAAGAGCTGGGTGAGAGATTACTTTGCAGAAAGAAGCTTGACATCTGAAGATCTTTGAGAATGCATTATCCCACTGTTACACATCTGTCTGCAGGTGCTTGGTACAGCTGAGGGCCCACAGGTCTGCCTTGTTCAGTTTGTACTGGCAGCTGCACTTCTTAGGCATCATCCCAGGGAAAATGAACAGGAGGCTTTAGTCAGACACTAGGATAAAACACTTATTAAATGGGAACCAAGTTGAAATCATCTAAGAATTGATACAGAAGTGATTTGTAATGAGTGTGAAATGGTAATTTTATCATGAGAAACTACCTCATAAAATGCAGCTTAGTAAAGCAGCAAGTATCATTCTAAGAAATACAACTGCTCAGATTAAATCCTTCAATGTTTGCTTCTGCATCTTTCACCTGTTCCTTAAACAGAGCAGTTGCCTTTCAGTTTCCCAAATGGCACCTGTGGAATGTAATATGGAACTGTAAAATTACATCATTAAGATAATGTATGCTTGGTATGTGTGTCAGGTAAGATTTCTATTTTCAGCTTATACTGAGCTCTTAATTAACTGATGAGCTTAAGTAGCTGAGATACAGTAATAGTGCATTTAGTTAATTGGCTAATGTGAAACTTTATCCCTGCCAATAACTGTGACACTGGAATAAATTCAAGACATGGTGTTATATCCTGTAACTAAGCTAATTTAATCACTGGTCATTGTAAAAACAGCCACTTGGAGGCTTTTTTGTTCACTCTCTTCTGGAATTTGTGACTGCTGTGCATGGCAGAAGTGACATGGCAGGCAATGCCATGTTCACCTAAGTATTCGTTAGGAACATTAAATTGGCCATTTGTCCTGTGCATTATACCTTATATTATACAGGCTGTGTTAAATTTCAAATTTTAGTGGAAGAGTTTAATGCCACATAGCCCAGTGCAAATTAACACTGTGGTGAGATAGGATCTGAAAATTGTGCTAACTTCTGCAGCTTCTCCTAAGCAGTTTTACTACAGGGGAACCCTATGGATTTCTAGGATCTCTGTTTGTAAAATTTTCTTAGATAGCACTAAGCCATAGTGGTGACCTAAAAAGGTTTAAATTATGTTGAAACTATTTGAGTCTTTGTAGTGCTGGCAGAGCTTGGGTTGGTTTTTTTTTTTTTGTGACCGAAGTGCCCCAGCTTTTCTCTTGCTGTCCTTCCTCCTGACCCACTGAATGGGCTAAGAGCTGCAAAAGTCTGGGTTTACTTATTGTAATAAAGTAAATTGACTGGTGGCATCATCCAGAGACTCTTCAGAAGTTGCAGCATCATGTATGTGTACACATTATACATGGATCTGCTGAGGAGGGTGTGCCAGCTGGTTCTCAGTAGTCTCACCCATTCAGGGTGGAGCTGGCTGTATTGATTAAAGAAAATTACCAGCTTAGTATCTGTTACAATTCTGTTAGATCGAAATATAAGGCTGCCTTTTTTTTCTGTAAGTGAAAATTGTGCTAGTGTCGCAAGTACTTGTGGTGTGTTAAACACAGACCAGATGTACAGCACATGTCCCAGTCTGTCGCTTACCGAACTCAGAGAATTTGTGATGACCTTGTGTGGTTGATCTGTGGCTGCGTGACAGAGGCTGGCACTGATCATGCCACTCCCATGGCTTGGGACAACACAAAAGCAAAGCTTTGGTTTAAACACTGCTGAGCCAGACCCTGATTTGTGCCTTGCTCAAAGCACACAGAACTTGGCTGTTAGCATGCAGAGAAGCACTTGCAGCACGTCCAGCACAAGGTTTTTGACAGGAAGAATTTCTGCTTCCAGTAAACATCTTTAAATCTTTCCTTAGCGTTTCATATAGATGTGTGTTATGCAGTGGTCAGGGGGAGACTGTGATCAAGGAGGAAGGGAACTTCTGACCCAGGACAATGTTGGTATGCAGCTGGGAATGCTAGATACTTCCTCATGTGAAATCCGTGCTAGCAGATGAGACTGTCCATGCTGCTGTTGTGGAGCAGCAGGAAGGTACCTGTGTCATGGTAATACACTGACATGGAGTTGACCAGCCAGAGGAACTTGCCAGTTTACAGTTTTATCTCATGTGTCTAAAGTTTCCCTGTTAAGTGGTTCAAGGGGAAGATAAAAAGTTTAGTAAAAAGTGAAGTTGCTGAGCTGCATTTTCCTCATGATGGGAGACAGAAAGCACTGGGTTTGTTGTTTGTTGTTTTTTTTTTCAGGTAAGCTCTGTGCAGCTTCCCACTGCATTCCCATAACTGTTTCCAGCTCTGATGTGCTGTATACTGCGCTTACTTTGTTTTGCATGTGAGAGGCTGTGTTGATGTCAAGCTCTCAGCTATGATTGAGTTTTAACTTAAGCTGTGCTTTGCAGAAGTCAAATAAAGCATGTGCTTCATGCAGCCTGTCTCAGATAGAATATTTTTCATGCTTCTGACACTCCCTTAATGGTTCTTGTCACAGGTTTCCAAAAACATAGTCTTATTGTGCACTATGGATGGTACAGAGTAAAGGTCTTGGTGGTTGCCCACCATGATTTGGGAATGGGTGTTCTGCATCCAGCTGAAAACATGCTTCTACCAGAGATAGGAGCAGTTTAAATGGTAGTGTAAACAGTGCTGACAGGTAATTGCATTTATAATGTGCCTCAAAGCTATTCCACCATAGTGCTGCTGGGAACTTCACTGCAAGGCTGAAGCTAACACTGAGCAGTCAGTATAGCTACTGCTGTTCTTCCTACTGGCTGTGGAAGCAGAATCTATGCCGTCCAGTAGACAGATGGGCATCATCTGGCCTTTGCCCTACCTGGCAATGTTCCTGCTTCATCCATGATCACCCTTTGACTGAGGCACGAAGGATTTGAGGTGGTGACTGCACAAAGGTGTTCACTTTTTATCTGTCAGGAGAGAAGGTATTGCATCACATGAGCTTAATCCAGATGGTAGAGAAACATTCTGCTTGTGCTTCCAGCGGGAAGTTGGGTGGGCAGGCAGAGCTCAAGACAACAAAGCTTTTGTTAACTAGTAATAAAACCATAGAATTAACACTAGGAAATAGTGCTGAGCTTTTGGTGCGAGAGCATTGCAAAAAAATTCCTTTGAAAAAAACTGTTTGAAGTGTTGAGGCAAATGACAGTAGAGAACTTCACAGTGGCTCTGTTTGCATTATTGCTCTATCCAGCACCACTTACCCAGAGTGTTTGTAACTGTTGCAGTTTGCCATCCTGTTCTTGCAGCTCTGGAAGCAGTGGAACTATCCTCATAAAACCTGCACAAACAGATGGGAGGCCGAAGTTCACCTTTTGCCAGCTGGCTGTCAGCTGTGAATTGCACCTCACATTAGACAAAATATGACACATTAGACACATTGGTATGGTTTAAATTTCTGTGAAGGCGACCTACGTTATTGCAGGGTGTCCCAGCACAAAGCACATATCAAAGCTGTAGGTAATCTGAATAGATTTTACGTGTGTTGGATCTGGTATAGCATCAGGGAGCAGATATCAAGAATCAGAAGCTTTTATTTCTTGATGCAATACTGCTGGCTTCTTTGAAACATGAGGGGTGATGAATGTTGAGCTGCCTGATAATACCAAGCTCTCTTGATTTGTTCTGCAGTTCCTGTTGAAAATTATGGGAGAAGTGGAAGATACAACATAATAGATGGTAATTAGAGTCAATTTTTCTTTGCCCAGCACACTCATACACCCTCATTCTCTCATCAGTTTTATATCTCATGCTGTGAAGCCTCTGGATTGACTTGGTGAAGATTTAGTGCCTTGTGTATGTGGAGAGGCAGGGAAGCATTGTGCACATATGACTTGTCCAAAGCTGCCTGTAATTACCAGTGTAACTTGCATTTTATTCACTACAGTTTCTTCTGTGCAATTAACTTGTTTTGGAGGAAGATGTTGGAGACACTCGCTCAAACAGGGAAGGGCATTCCCTGCTCCTGCTTTGAGCAATGCTTTGCAACATCCATAGTGCCAGCACAGGTGATGAGCAGTGTCTGGTGGGGCATAGCTCTGTTTGCCTAGCTACCTTTGAGCACCAGGGTGGCATGAGTGATTGATGGCATCCCTTTCCTCAGTGTTTTTCCTCGTGTCTGACAGGCGGCTTGCATAGAAGTAGTGCAAGCCTGGCTTTGAGCAATGGTGAGCAGTCCTCACTGGCTGTTCCCCTCCTTCACTCCCTTTCAGGCAGGACAAAGGGGAAATAACTGGTGCTGGTTGATGGGTTTACTTCTTATGGGCGCATTTGTCTTTGCTGGGTTTGCTACTCTAAAAAGCTTCACACCACAAGTTTACTTCTTGGCTGGCTCAAAATTAGCTGGTTTGCCAAACCTATTCTGATATGGATTTGAGTCTATAGCCTGGTGTTTTATGACTCATCTGTTTATAAAGACATAATTTGAATTTCTATCAGGAAATGTAGTTTTACATGTAGTATTCACTTCATCCTCCCCAGTCTTACTTCATGAAAAAGCCTAAAACTTAACATGGTTTCAAGCATTGTTTGTTTATCTGTCTCTGTGTATCTACACACAACATTTGGTAAGCTTGTATCTCAGTCCCACAGGGTCTGCAGAAAGGTTATGCTGCTCTGAATACTCTCAGGGCTGTACTAATAGATAGTTCCATATTTTTCCTATAAAATATTGGTGCTTCTTCATTTCTTTGTTAGGAAAACTTAATTGTTAAAAAAAAAATCCTTTGTAATGCTGAAAGGCTTTTACTGCTGTCTGGGGATTCTTCCTTTCTAGACTATAAACAGATAAGATGCTGCCATTTTCCCATTATTGTGTAAGCCTGTGCTGCTTGATGTAACTTAAATTGTGTAAGTCTGTGCTACTTTATGTAATTCAAATCATCATCTTAGCTGTGCTACAATTTCCCCTCTCCCCTCCCCAATTTCACTCTTTTTCTGCACCTCTCCTTTGTACTGTCTCTTCCTCCAAACAGTATTGTAATTTGACTGCTGAGAGGATTACACTAGAGAACGATGCAAGAAAATGATTAGGGCAAACTGTATCTAGATATTGCTAGCAAATTACAAGATTACTTATGAGAAAATCGGAGCAAAATAGATTTAAAATGAGACTCATTTGATAGAGCACTGCTCACTGATTGTGAGGAGGGAAACCCATGGGACTACTACTAAAAGAAAATTTATGGGTAATAAACTGTTACTTTGCATTTAATTTGTCTTAGAAAGATACTTTGTTAGCAGCTGATCCTCAACAGGGAAGCAATTTCGTAAAAAAAAAATAAAATTATTTTTGATCATTAGTTCAATTTGTATAATATTTATCTTCTGACTGTCTTCAAATTTCCCATTGCTGTTTCTCAGATTGTGCATCTCTGGGAAGATATCACTTCCCCTATTGAAGCTGCGCATGTCTTAATACTTTAAGCAAACCAAACTGTACCTGTGCACCACA
Source organism: Bucco capensis (assembly GCA_013396975.1). Taxonomy (NCBI): domain Eukaryota; kingdom Metazoa; phylum Chordata; class Aves; order Piciformes; family Bucconidae; genus Bucco; species Bucco capensis. The sequence goes on along the minus strand of VWZO01018928.1, from coordinate 39,217 downwards.
TTCTGATTGCTGGCCTCAGCCTCTGCAAGTCTTACCTGTGTTGTTTCCTTGAAAGCTTATAATTTCTGTCCTTTTCCCATGGAGCCTGACAGTTGTCAAATTCCACCTTTTCCACTGAGAACAGTTTCTGAAAATCTCTCATCTTTCCTGCTCAGATAGACTGGTGATTTTCTTCATTTTTCATTTCTTCAGCACTTGTGGTGGGCACTCCTGCTCCTTTCCTCACAATTTATTCAAAATCTTTGCCATCTCAACACTTAAGCAGCTGTCTTTCACACAGAATCACACAGAATGGAGGTCATCTAGTCCAACCCCCCTGCAGTGGGCAGGGACATCCCCAACTAAACCCTATGGCAACCCAGTATTCCCAGGTGATCTCCCATCCAAATACTAACCAGGCCCAACCCTGCTTGACTTCTGAGATCATCCCTTTGGAAACTCTACTCTTTTAGATGTTTTCCTAAAAAAAATCAAATTAAAATATTACCACATCCTGCCAAATTCTTACTCGAGTCATTTCAACACTTGCCAGTGTCTGCTCTTAACTTGTGCTCCACAGATTGAGGGTCCTTCATCCCAGCCTTCCCAAGTGCTTGTTTCTTGTGTGTTGGTCTTCATATATGTCTGCAGAGATGTAGAAGCACAGAAAGGCCCTGTTAGTGCAGCTGCTTGGTGGATGCATGGAGATCAACAGCTTTGGGCCTCCAGTCCTAAAACAGAACCTTCCCAGTTCAAATGTCTCCAAGCTCCCCATGCTTGTTGTGTGTGCATTGAGACTCTTCCAGCACACGTTTTGGCCAAATTGGGGCAGTTTCTTCTGCCTCTTACAAAAGCAGCAAAAGACTAATGCTGCAAGCAACATATGCTTCTGTTTCAAAGGAAAAGGGATACATTCACTGTGGAACACTTGCATGAATTTAACATGCCAAATTTTATTCCTCACATTATTTTAAGAATACTTGAAGAAATGAGGTGGGAAGCAAAAGCTCATATAAGGCTGATTGACAGTAAAGGAGACATTTCCCCAAATGCTTAGCATGTTTTTAGCTCAGTTGCTGGAGGTACTCTAGGCTATAAGAGGGGACTAAATCCTGTGACCTGTCTTACAGGGTTACCTGCATGGTCAGAAACTGGGAAGGAAGAAGATCTAATTCACAGTTAAAGCAGAGGTCCACCTGTCCTTCTCCAGAGGCTATAAGCTGTCTGATGTTTCATTCAGCTGTTGTGTTTGTGTTATTTGATTTGACAGTAAACCCTTTGGGGCAGAAATACTATCCAATTTGATTATTGAGTGCTACAGTTCATGGGTGTATAGACTAGGAATTATGAATGTTTTAGCTGGATATTGGCTTTTAGCATGAGACTCTTCCATTACCAGCTGCTCCTACTCATCTGATCTGCTTTGGAGAAGGCAGCAGTGCTGTGATCCACAGTGATAGTGACAAAATAAACACAACAGCTGTTAAAAAAAGCTCTACATAGACTTTTTTACCTTCTCTTAAACTGATTTAAATATCTGATTTTATGTGCATAAGCTTACTCAGAAGCAGCATAGATAATTACTGATTACATTACTTTAATGGGAAGCTGTGGGGAGTGGAACCAAACGTTTATAATTCAGGTTGTAAAATGGTTTGTGAGGACTGGAGAAATAAATCCTTCTTCAGGAAAATAAGACTTCTTAGTTTGCCAGGAGGTTTGTGGGTGATACCATAGCAGCTACCTCCAGGATCCTAGGGTTCTCCTCTGCCTGTGAAAGGAAAGCATCTTATATGCTGCTAAATCCTACTGGTGGGACAGAAACAGCCTATTGCTTATCTGCTACTGGCTTTAGGTCACTTTGAGGTATTCAAAAAGTCCAATAAGGACACTTGTCTAGGGAGGAGGGCTTGAGCAGTGCTTGAATTTTACATGTGTAAGGACACCTCCATGGCAGACATGCTGGATGGGTGGATGCTGACTTCAGAGAACAGTAGCCTCTACTACTTCAGACTGATGCAATCCTGTCTCCTGCCTTGGCCCCTATTATATCACAGGATGTCTATCTAGATAGGTTTGGGTTTCTTCTCTTAACACATGCTGAACCCTAGGAAGTTCATTATGCAACTAGTAATTATCAGGACTTCACACCTTCTTAGCTATTGGTTTTGCTGTTAACCGGAATGGACCTTAGCAAGTCCTAAAAATGGTACTTGACATTTGTGCTCTGTGTACCATGAGAGTAGTGGTGAAAATTCAAGCTGTCAGGGAACAGTACAAAAGGCATCTTTAAAGGAACTGTCTGGCTAGAATAGGTCTGATATCCTGGAGGACAAAGAGCATCTGCAATCGCCTTGCAGTAGCCTCTCTGAGCAGCACAGGGAGGTCCTTTGTAAGGCATGTAGTGGCCTGTATGATTCTCCTCCCTAAGAAAGGGTGCTTTTAAAGGTCTTGTGGGTTATCAGCAACTTCTTACCCCTCTTTGGGATGTACAACACCACCTGGACATCTGTCAGCTGTTGGGGCAAGAGCAACCTAAATTGTCTTGAAGTGTCATTGATGTGCCAGCCTTTTCCTTTCTGAAAAGTATGCTGTTAATGATCTTAGTGTTTCCTTCTAAATAAATGTCTTGCCAAAAATATTAACCATTGAGATTGACAACTTTCAGTATTCTTTCAGGGGGAACATGCCTTCTTGGCGTTTATAAAACTATTCACATTTTCAAGGAGGATAATAATGATTTCTTCCTTATGTTGAAGTAATACAAAATGAAAAATAAATGTGGATGTTACTTTCTCTTCCATACCTTGCAAGCTGGTTGTGCCTCAGATGTGCATGGTCTTAAACGAAGTCAACATTTTCTTCTGAGCTCTAGTTTGCTTCCAAAGCAAGGAATATAAAACTGACACTGTAAATACCTGACAAAGTGTTTCAAACTGCTATTGTTTATTTCCTTGCCTATTCTGACTAGTCTTTATCAGCCTTATTAAAGAAAAGGGAAAGTCTTTTGATGTGGTCCAAAACTTTGATTGTAGAAATTCATGTAGTGATGTTTCTCCTTAGTGACTAAAACATGAGATGGAAAGCAAAGGATTTGGGCTCTTTTACACCATTAGGGATGTTACATGTCACGTTTCTTGTATTGCTTCTGCTCCATCTATCCACACAGCTAGAGAGATATTAATACTTCAGGTGGGGCATAAAGCTTTTAGGGGATTCTTGAAGCACTTCTAATAAATTATGAACATGCTAAAACCCTTTTTAAATACTGGCTTGTGAAGCCAGGTGGTATTTAAAGGCTTGGTACTGGGATGGATGGCATGCTACAGTGGATTTGGCTTTAGAGACATTTGTAGAGTCACTTTCTTCCACAGTTCTCTCCAACTCGATAAATAGAATTTATCGCTGGGTTTATCATCACTGCTGTCTGTGTAGGAAGGATTCTATCTCCAGGGAGAAGTTATTTCTCTCTCTTTTGTCTCTCCTCTGCTATTCTTGTCTGGTGAAGAGCAATATATTTGGTTGCTGTCTTGGGCAGTGGAAGAAGTGAGTAAGAGAAATGGCCTGTTGCAATTTGTGGGATGGTGTTGGATAAGGGGCAGCCATGGCTGCTGCAGGAAACACTGTTGTGCTTGAGGACTGCAGGAAGTGCCTTTAACCCACTTTCATAATTAATGTTTGGGGAGAAGGAGAGGGGTCTGTGGGATAAATTAGCATTCATTGAATGTACATGGAAACAGATGTTAGGTGAAGTAGAATGGAAGATGCCCACTGACCCAAATTTCTTAAGATGTCCTGTTCAGTCTGTCTGAAATTTTCATGCTCTGACTGCTAAGCCTTAATAAGGAAACAATTCCTTGTTTTACCACATACGGTTTTACAATTTCATAATATACTGTTCAATGCATGCAGTCCATCTTGTCAGGCTGCCTTCTTCACCATTGTTCTAGGCTGGACCATCATTGGCTCCCAGCTTGTGTGTACTCCACTGAGACTTGGACTGGTGATGGCTGGGCTTTGCCAGGAAACTTGGTGTTTTGTAAATACTTGGGTTTGCTGTTCTGAAATCTGTTAAATGGTCAACACTTCTTTGTAAAGCAAATGGAAGCAATCTCCTGGAAGCAATCCCATGGAAACAAAAAGCAATAAATGTTTGTGGTCACTTAAAAGGATTCAGAAGTTCATTATTGTTAGTTTCTGCATGGGATACAGCATAACAGCTGGAGTCACTGCATGTATGCCATGCAATTGTCATTTGTTACTTCTAATCGTGGTCTGATTTTGTTTCTATGCAAATATTTCCTCTACTGTGTGTATTTTAATCTGAAGTTGGCAATATGACCTTACCATCAGGAGTGCTTTTAAATATCCTGTTTCTCAATTACTTATGTCTCAGCTTCTTAGGTGTAAATGTCATGAATTCATGTTATGAATAGAAGTAGGTAGTTCTTCTGTCATACAAAGTCAGGTTGTTTAAGGGTGCAAGGTGTGAGCGTATCTATGTGTTTTGGTCTCCTTAAGGCTTGTGTAACATCGAAATGCCTGCTGCAACACTAGATACTGCTGATCAACCCTGAGACCCAATGCTTGGTCTTGAGTACTGTTCTGAAAATGACCAAGTACATCTATGGAACAAAAGTCAAGGAAGGAGAGGGAATAGTTGAATTAAATACTATTTTTTTTTTTTTCCAAAATGTTACCATTGACTTGCAGTGTTTCTGAGATAGTGACACTTGGCCTTCTCACCCCTCCCCAGACACACTCTTTGCCATAAATATGGTTTGTAGTTAGCTAGAGATACAGTATAAGTCTGAATTAAGAATTATGAAGAATATTTAGCCTTTACACTATTCTTACATTGAAAACTGAATAGTGGAGTAAGATTGAGGAGAGATAAAGAGGGTTTTTTGTCAGCGTTTGTTGACTTTCTGCCAGAAAAATAGGAGGGTCTGGAGAAAGGAAATCTTAAGGATGTACGTGGGGTACAGAGTACTAAATGTAAACCCTTGTGTTTGTCCTGGTGCTCTCCCATCCATGCAGACTAGCCAGAAGCACTGGATAAGCAGTAGCTTTGCTCCACAGGCTTTGATACTGCAGCAGCTGTGGTGTCTCATTCCTGTAAGAGATATTTCATCCTTGGTTGCCCAGACATGGGGTGATAGACTGCACCGCTTCATTTTTCCTTGGCCTTATGGCAGGTGGAGTTCCTCTGCTCTCTTGGGATGGCAAGGGCTCTTCACAGAGAAGGTAGGAGGGGAGAGCTCTCCAGTATCATATGTGGTGGGATCCTTAATTGATATCAGTTCTGTGTAATTTGTCTGTCAAGAACCTTCAGTACTCATCACCAGCATCTGAGCTGTCCCATGGAGGGGCTGCTTATCTTCAACTGCAAACACACTTAAATTTAGTTGAAGGGCCCTTCATTTCCTCCGGAAACATTTAAACTGTGTATTCAAGGTTTTGCCACATTGAGCTACGGTGAGAACTTCCTGTGGTTTGTCATTGCTCTCTGCCGTGTACTGTCCTCGTAGGGTCCAGTTGCATTGAGCTTCCCTCTCACCTGGGAGGGGATGAAGGAAACAAGATTTTAACGCTTGCAGGGAGAAATTCTTCCTGATGTGCATTGATGTTTACTCCCTTTGTTTTCCTCCAACAGATATTGAAATAACCCTTTACACAAATGGAAGAGAAGGTTTTAGCATGATCTTAGCAATGCTGTAATTTAAAGTGAGCAGGTAGTTTTAATCCACCAACGTTACACCTTATGTGATTATCACTATTACACAAAAATAGCTATAGCTAAAATGAAACAAATACTGTTGTGTTTATTGCAAATGAGGTAACCAGTTTTTAAAGCTTGATGGATTCCTGGATTATTTTTTAGTGAAACTTGTCTCTGACAGTTCTAGCCTTTAAGCATCTTATTTGCATTTCTACATACACTTTCTCTGAATTAAAACTGTTTAAAAGGAGCTGTTTTGCATCAGAGATTCATATTTTGTTGAGCAGAGTGTGTCACTAGCAGTGTACGGCAGAGATCCAGGTGCAGTGAGGTCTTGATGCACCTCGGTACAGGGATAGTGCGCATCTCACTGTACCATTGCTACAGCCTTTGGAAGATGTATGTCAGGTGTGAGTCTCCCAGTCAGGCACACACAGCATAGATAGAGAGGTATAGAGTTATGGTGAGCTTGTGCAAAAGTTGTGGGGTGCTCATGGATGCAGGTGAAATTAGCAAACAGGAGGTAGGCCTGGAGCCCAAGGGAAGGGAGGTGATGCTTCAGAAGAAAGGATCAGGATTACCCAAAAGTAAGCTTTAACTCTGGAAGTCCTAAACCAAATAACCAAAGGGCACTTTTATGCTATGACCTTCTTTTACCTTCTCTTCCTCTTTCTCCTCCCCAGTTGCTCTTGGTCGTAATCAGCCCTTGAAAAAAGAGAAGCCGAAATGGAAAAGTGATTACCCGATGACAGATGGACAGCTGCGCAGCAAGAGAGACGAGTTCTGGGACACAGCGCCGGCTTTTGAAGGTCGCAAGGAGATTTGGGATGCCCTCAAGGCTGCTGCACATGCTTTTGAGAGCAATGATCATGAACTGGCACAAGCAATCATTGATGGTGCAAACATAACACTACCACATGGTAGGTTCCCCTAAGATGGATGTGGCCTGTGAGAAGTGTTAACAGTAGGTTAAAACAAATCAATTGAGCCCTGCATGCAGTAGTTTAAAATACCTCTATTTAAATATGCCTCTTTTCCTGTTTGGTGTTTCAAAGAAAAATCATGTTAATGTGTAGAGTGTTTGACAGCATTAGATTGTGTTCAGTTTAAATGTTGCACAAGTGTACATATGAACAGCACTTCCAGGGGAAATATTAAATTTATGGCATCAAGTCATGCAAAGAATCTGTTTGATGTATTAGGTTTCTGCTTCCTCTCATTAGAGTGGCATAACAACTTGTAATTGCAGAGGAGGATTTTCAAGTGAGAAAGTTGAAACTGTTTAAGCCTGCCTGGAAGTTTAAGTCTATGTCTTTGGGTTCTCTCAGAAGTCACTTGTGTGTCTGTGTTCCTCGCTTGTGAGAAGAGAGGGTGTATGATGGATAATTTCAACACACCCAAATGTTGAAAATAGCATTTCTTAGTTTGTTGAATAACTGCTTATTAAGCTTGGACTTTATAAGTGTGTTTCAGGCTTTAAGTCTGCACAGTTTGTGGTTGCAAGCAAAAAGCTGAAACTGGGCAAATTACTCCTGTTTCTTCTCTTTGGGCAGCCTGAAGAATGTGTGATGGATACTGTGCCCTGGAAATTATCCTTTTGGTGTCATTGAATGCAATACTTAAGGGGGAAGGAGTATGTGAACTCTTAAATTTGGCTTTTCAGCAGACAGTTTGCCTACTACTGGCAGACTGTAGTCTGCTTTCTGAGACCCACATACAGAATATTCAGAATATTGAAGAAATAAGTCAGGAAACAAACTCATCACAGGGTCTGTTGTCCATGCCAAGCCTAACCTGAGGCTGGTTTCCAAATAGAGTATTTTGAATATTTATCTAGAATCTTGAGTTTAGTGGTGATTTTTGTACCCACAAAACTGTGTTACTTGCTTTTTAGTCAACTTTCTGCTGGTGACACTTGTCTTGTGCATCAGCTGCTTTCACAGTTCTCTGGGCAATGTGACCTTTCCACTACAGAGAAAGCTACTTCTTTTAGAAATTCAAGTGTTTCTTAGTCATCAAGCATTGTTAGTGCAATGTATGAATAGATTATGAATAAAAGCCTTTCATTTATGGCCTCTGTAATGCCTGTTCTCAGCAAACTGAGCTTATCTCCAGGCAGACAGGACAAACAAACTGTCCTTGTTCCAAGTGACACCACAAATGTATGTGCCTTTGTTTACAAAAAACCTGACTTTATGCATTATTTTTTCTAAAAGGGCAAATATCTGTTAAGAAATCCACCTGCTGCATATGCAGTAACTACCCAGTACTTTGCATACCACCTAGATTTGCCTGTGTAACTGCTGAGCAGCACTGTGCCCTAGTGGAGTCACTGTCCCTCATGGTGTTTAAAAAAAAAGTATAGATGTGGTACTTAGGGACATGGTTTAGTTGGCATGGTGGTAATAGATAGATGGTTAGACTTGATCTTAGAGGTCTCCTCCAACCTTAGTGATTCTGTGTGAGGTGGTCTGGCCTCCCACTCTGCCCTGCGCTCTGTGCAGGGACCAGGAGCATGGCAGGGGATCTGTGTCACCTCTTAAATTCATCTTTAATACCCTTTTTATTGCCTGTAGCTGTTTACTTGGATAGGCAGCAACTAGGCATCCAGTTTAGGCTTTGTCTTCTGTAGTGAAGTTAGGACAAGGTTTAAAATGCTAGCAAAGCTTCCTGAAATAACACCTAAATGCCTGTGTGCATTTTTGTCTTCTGGTCCACCAGTAACCCTGGTAGAAACTGCTTGGGAGTTCAGAGGTGCCTCCTTGGAGTTCAGGCTTTGTTTCTTCAAATAGGAGGAAAAGGGAAAACTGTGTACAGAGTGTTTTCCTGCACAGCCTGAGCAGTATTTCCCCAAAGAACGCAATCGTTTAGGAACATGTGTAGAAATCAAGTCAAGACTATTTTTTTCGCAAAGTAATTTGGTACTGTAGCTATGCCATTGTTTGTAGGTGAAAGCTTGTGTTTGTGATGAGACAGACAAGAATGGCACTCTGCCTTTGAAAAAAATGCAAAAAAATTAAGTTATTTTTTTCCTCTCCCAAAGGAAGAGGTCTTCTGCAAAATGATGCAATACTATGGTATTTCCTCTAATGTTCTGTGTGTGCAACTGAGGCTTAAAAACCCCGAACACATACACCTACATTTATCTGTCCCTGTGTAGTAAGTGTGTTGTCCATGTGTTCAAACTGTGCATTACTTACAAAATTAAACCTTGTGGGAAGAGGGGGCTGGAGAGTGAGTAAGGATTGACAGAGGATTGCAGATACATATTCTGGCCTAGCTGATGCTGCAAAAATAAAATTGCTTTTTTATTCCAGAAGCTTATAGGAAAGAGAGGAAAAAACACATCTTCACACTGCCTTCAGCAAGATATCTCGGTTGTCTAGCTTGTGTGAGAGACTCTAACCAATGTAATTTTTCTAATGGATGCCTTTTGCTGTCTTCTGCAGTTAAAAATAGCACATAAGAAGTATTAAATAAATAAATAAGCTTGTGGGATGGGCTTAGCACTTCTCATCTATATTGGGTGCCTCTGTGGGATGCAGTTAAAAATAGAAATAACGTTATCACCAATTTATACTTTTCTCTGATGTCTTAAAGTAGCACATCCTCAATATTTTATTGATGAGTCTATTTAAAGTTAATGAACAGTTTTACGTACTTCTCAGCTATCAAAAAGGAAATGTTGGAGTGTGTAGTGTTTTGTTAGGGTCTGCACCAAATGTTAGTGTTGAGCTGAACTTATCCTGAAAGTAGTTAATATTAATTGGAATCTGATGAGGGGTTAAGTGGAGTTTTTAAATTTCAGGGTGGACTTTAACCTGCTGAGCATAGTTAACAGTATATTATTGGATTTAACTCCTTTAATGCTGTCTGAATGATAAAAGGGACTCTCTGTTAAGCAGAAGCTTTGTGCTGAGGAGCAGTCACCTTCTCTGTGCCTTAAAATACAGTTCCTGTAGCTCGCAGCATGCTTTTTCAGTGAGCAGTCTTGCAGTGCTGGCTCTTTGTGTGTGAGCAGAACTGTCACATTTACTGTGTGTAACACTTGAGATCATAAAAAGTGGGGATATGAGTATTTATCTTAAATGCTGGGGGAAAGTAGGTGAAATTACTGAAATGTTCTTGCTATGAATACAGCACTTTCTTCCCCTTTGAGTGAAATATTCAACACAAAACAAAAAACCTGAAGCCAACAGCAGTGGTGTAAAGACAAGTGTGCTTTACCTCTGCTGTTTACCCCTCCACAGTCCAAACACAAATTCCTAGTTCCAGCAAAACTCTTTTGGCTATTGAACTGTAACTATGTGTCATACTGTGATATTTTCTGCCTTTGGGCTTGATGTTTCCCTGCTTTGAAAAGCAGCTTTTAATGGCTGTGCCTGCAGTCCTGCATACCTCTGTGCACTGCCTCCCCTTTGTGTGTGCTGGGCTTTTGGAGACTCTTGCTGTCTGTGCTACATCATGTCATGTACTTGCTGTCCTCTGGTGCTCAGCTGCTTCTCACTGCAGCACTGGGGTTCCATAGACCATCAGGACTCGGGTGCTCCTTACTGATCAGGTTTGGAGGGGGTTGATTTTTTTCAGTATTTAGACAGTACTATGTGAGCACTTATAAGTTGCACTCAGTAGACAAAGTTACCTTTTACTGTGTTGAAAACTCCAGATTTTTTAATGTAAATGAAGGATTTCATACTGTTGCTCAAGACCTTGGGGGGAGTGCAAGGTGGAGACGAGAGAATATGATAGCTAAAGCTGATGGAATAGTATGAGTTTGTGTGAACCAGAGAGCAGGGCTCATAGCATGGGTGTGTTTGGCAAGATGTCAGTACTGCTTTTAGCGTTGATTGCATTTGTTGTGCCAGAAGTCCCAAAGATTATTTTATACTGCTTAGGTAAATCACTTGGAGCACTGGAAAACTTCTATTCCCTGCTGCAGCTGGTATTTCACCTTATCTCACTGATCTCAGAGTAAATCAGAAGAGTTATTGAAGCTTTTTTGGAGACAAAAGCTGTGGCTCTTGCTCAGAAGTGTTGGACAGGCACCCAGGTTATTAATGGTGAGCATCATTGTGCTGCCAAGCACTGATGGACTGTTCATATGGTATCTTTATTAGGCTGGTGGTTTATTAACTTTGTTCAGTGGATGCTATTACCTTGTTCCTGTCCTTACAGAGATTAATCTAATGTTTGAGGAAACTTCTAGCTGACAGATTTTCCCTTGCTCTAACTTATTTTCTGCAGTAGTTTTATGAAAAGTTTACATGCCAAGATCATGCTGGTGCAAGAAATACAGATTTGCCTAAAGCAGTTCTCCCCAGTGTTTGAGACTTAACGGACAACACGGTCTGTACTGGTGATAGAGGCAAAGCCTAAGCAAAATACTCTTTTCTTCCTTCCAGGGCAGAGGAACACAATGATGGGGAAAGCTGAGCAATATATGCCATTGATGTTAGTCATCCCAAACAGCCTCATCCTTGCATGTAAGGAGGTGAGAGGATGTACAGACCCTCCTTGGCACAACAAACTGCCTAAGGTTGCATATGACTTGGAGTGAGGAAAGGGAGGAGTCATTGTGATAGCTTATTTTTGTAGAAATAGTAGCTGAAGATGAAAATAGCATTCGGTGCTTTTAATGAAAAGGAGCAAGACAGTTCTCTGTCCCAGAGAGGGGAAGTTAGCATCCAAGTGCCAATAGGCCTTTTAAGGCTGTGTCAGCACTGTGCCATTTTGTATTAATTTAATAAAAGCTACTGTATAGCACAGGCATAGAAACTGATTTTTATTAAAGCCAGTTCCTATATCAGAAGTGAAATCAGACTTTTTCTAAGTCAAGTTTTAGAAAATATACCTGCTGTGGTATTTTTACCTATTAAATGGGAATAGCTGCTAAACCCTACTTTTGTATGATGAAGGGCCTTAACATTCATAAATGCTTGACCTTTATTAACCGCCAAGAACTTCTGTATGTGAGTGCCATTGGTAGAATGCTACCATAAATAAGCTTTCTGCAATGGGCCTTATGTATCCATCTCGTATACTGATTTTCCAATCTCCCAAAACAGGAGTAGCTGAAAGTGAGCTTCTAGAACTTGGTGACATTTTGCAGAGCTTTTTGTGTGGTGGCTATATTGAACTTAAGTGTTGATGTGTCTGTGGTTGAGAATCTGCACGGTAAATTTCACCATGGCATCTTCAGTGTTTACATTGAATCTGCTGCTGTAAACTGATGCCTTTTTAAGCCACATGATCTGTGTATATTTTTCTTTCATCCTTCCCTGCAAGCTACTGTATCCATTGCTTAGCATTTGCTAGCAGGTAAAAGCTGTAGGAATTATTTTCTTAGTAGATCATTTGTGTGAAGAGACTTTTTGTCATTGACAGAATCCTTTTTTCTGTATTGTATTACGTTGTTTACACACGTGAAATGTTTTTGAACAATGTGGTTTTTGTATGTGGATACAGAATGATTGGTTAGGTTTCTCTAATGTCTCTTTAAAAGGATAGTCAATGGTATTTTGGTGACTGTGGCTGTCTAATTTTAGATTACAGCAAGAGTTATAAAAGCTTTGGGAGGTCTTACTATCAAAGCGTGTCTGTTGATGTGATCAGCAGCAGTATCGAGACAAGTATGCAGGCCATAAAAGTTAAGGAAGCTAAAATCTTTCCATAGCAAATATCGTAAAATGTACAGCTGAGGCTACTAGTCTTTTGGTTTTGTCTGTTTTGGGAGGGTTTTTTGTAGTAAACTCTACTCAGCAGAAAGCAGGTTTTAGTTTGAGAAGAGGGTTTTTCTGTTTTGTTGGGGGTTTTTGTTTGTTTTTTGGTGGTTGTTTTGGTGTTGTTTTTTTTACTTTAGTTAAAAATACCAGAAGGAATTAAAACCTCAAGATTGGTGTCTTGTAAGGAATAGGCTAGCTGTTAGTGCTAAGCACATGAGTGTGCATAAGGAGAGTTTGTTTGTATTTTGGTTTTTCTTCTGCACATCAGTGTTTCTTTTTAAAAGTTGTTGACATCAAGTTCTGTCCTTGGGTTTATCTTTACGAGAATGGTTAGTGAATACATGGAATCTAGCTTTTACAAGACTGCATCCAGACCGTTTTAGTATCTTCCTGCCTTTCATGTGTGTACAGCACTGACAGCTGTACAGGAAAAGGGTTGCCTGCCCAGGTGAAAGCCATGGTCCCAGTTTCGGTGGGGCCTCTCAAGTTTTGGCTGCTCCAGTTGTTGCAGTCTCATTGCCGCATTACTCTGAAGCACAGATGTAGCATGAAGGCAGAACAAGTGTGGAAGGAAATGCTACTGTCCAAATGCTGGATGTACACCTGCTGTGGACTCCTACAAAGTGGTGGGGAAGACCAATTCATCTTCAAAATCCATTTCATGGAGCAACTTTATGCATGCTCCTTCTACCTTCTCTGTCCTCGGAAAGTACCTCCTGCTGATGAGAAATCTCTGAAATGCTCTAGCTGTTTCACTTCTGCTCAGGCACGGTAATTGCTTTTTTGTTAGAAGGCTTCATCTAAATTAGAGATCTTCAACCAGTGGCCTCCAGGCTGTGTGCTCCCTGCTTGGACACTGCACTCCACCTGCTCCAGCCTGCTTCCTGGTGGCTGCTCAGAGGCAGCTGGTAGGTTGGCAGCTCCCCATCCTCTGCCATCTCTTGTGTCCGTGATTCTTGGCAGGTTTTTTTGGTCTGTCATTGAGCCAACATGCTTTGAAAGATGGCTTATTGCTCTGAGGGAAATGCCTTTTTCCAGGGAGGCACATGTGCACACAGTGCTGGGGAAAGGCAGATGCACTGCTGCCCTGCTGCATGAGCAGACTCCTTGTAAGTGTTACACTCAAGTCAAGGAAGGTCCCTTTGCTCCATAGCTGTCACAGTTGAAGACTGGCCAGATACTTAGATCAACTAGCAAGGAAGAGAACTGTTTTACTTTTGCTTTTGATCCATATGAAATTTAAAGAGACAAAAGTAAACTATTACACAAATTACTTCAACTTTTATTCTCCTTTGGAAAAGGAACTGAGGTTTCAAAGCGTAAATGCAAACTGCAGAATGTTTAAACCTTTTCTAAAGCTTTGTTTCCCATTCTCTTTTACCACTTTCTGTTGTTTGGTTAACAAGACTGTCAAGTCCGTAAAGCCTCATCACATGACTGTAGCACAGTTGGCAGATTTTGCTGCATTTTTCTTTTTAAACTAGAACTTCAAGGAGGAGATACTCAATTTATAAATGAGAAAACAGCTCTTCCTGGCTGAAAATACAGCACATTGTTTCTGTTCCTGGATGGTTAAAGTAATCCATTTGTTTACCTTCACACTGAAAAAGGGCAAGTTTACAGCATTAATTCATACTGGTAGCAATGCCTTGTTTAAAAGTAACCACTTCAGAGCTGGAGCCTGAAAGCTTTGGAGAAAAATTTGATTTGATTTTTGTTATTTGGAGTTATGAATGCTTATGCTCTTGAGTACTTTCCTACTTGCCCTTTTAAAATGTTTTGACTTTAAAGAAAAGAGGTTAATGTCAGTGAAGGCAGCATTCACCTGGAGTCTCACAGCCCATTGTTTTTCCTCTTCAGCTATATTTTGTTGTATTTTTACTCCAGTTCTTACTCTAAAAGGACCCTTAGAAAGCACAGTGTTACTCCTGAGATTGCCTGTAAAGCATAAAATAAACCAAGGAAGAAGAACCGTTGACTTACGTGGTGTAAAAGCTTTTCTAGGGAAATCTAGCTGTTGCTGGTTTCTATCATTTGATCTAATTCCTTGGTTTATTATCAGTTGAGTCAGAGGAGGGATGTACATGGGAAGGGACCACTTATGAAGGGCCTTTACTTTCAGAACTAGTGACTTGCATGTGTTTCAGAAAGAGAAGGATGTAAACCAGCAGTGATTTTAAAATACAACGCCATGTAGTAAAGTGATTCTTAACAGCACCGTTAAATGGGTTATTCATTTCCATCCCATGAGCAGAATATAACTCCAGATTTCTGAAGATCACTGGGGTGTACCCACTGCATTCTGGGAGGACTGTGCTACACTGGGATGTGATTAGAAAGATGAGAGGTAGAGATGTTTGAAGAGAGCTTCATTGCTAGACTGTCACCATGCAACTTGTGGCTGAATGAAAACCTTGTGGTTTGTATGGTATTTTTCATTAGAGAAATGCTTCTTTTTAAAGTGAGCTGTTAAGAGATCCCCTGACTGAAAATTAGAGAAATGCTGATAAATTCTGTTGTAACTGGCAAATTCCATGTGAGAAGGCTGTTGTCTGCAGTGCTCCACAGGGTTGGTGTTTTTCTTGCTTTCAAGCCAGGCTAACGTTTGGCCAATATTCATGTTCTTTCTGCATTGCAACCACTGCATGCATAGCATGTGGTGGAAAGCTGAGCACATTGATTTGTGAGTAGATGAATATGGGGAAATGACAGTAGCTAATCAATGAGGCAATTAAAGATAATTGTTGAAATTGGGTTAGCATATTGCTACTGCAGGTGCTTTTACTCTAATAGTGCACCCCTTCCTGTTGTTTTAATTTTGTTTTACACGCTCTTGAAAATTCTAGATCACTGTGTCAGATCTCTTACTCTTTCCTGCCATTCTCTTAAAGCTAAAATGTTTGGACCAGTACCCAGACATTGTGAATACATGTACTTCTCAGTGTAAAATGCACTTTGTGTTGCTTTAAAGCAAAGGGCTTCTATGGAAGATGGTAAGAAGACCCACTCATTTGGGAATTACTTTACTTTCATTACCCCCATATAGCCTTCATTAATGCTTGTGGCACTGGGACATGTGTGATTCTGCAGCTGCTGGCTCATGTGTTGGGTGTTTGCCATAGAACAGTACAAGCTCTCTGCCATCCCCAATGCAAACATGTTGGTGCTGGTGAAGGACATGTTACACTGTTGTGCTTCACCAGACTCCTCCTAATCTTGAAACAGAATCTATTGCTCAAAAGCCTCTTCAGTCTGGAGCTACAATTAAGGTGACGCTTTCTGTCATTTTCTGCTGTGTTTAATATTTTTAAGAGAGATGCACAGCATCTTTTGAGGGACACTGGATTTCCATGTTTTCTTGAAATGGAGCATTGAGTCATATAATGAGGATGTAAAACAGTTGTAGCTGGATGAAATATATATCTAAGTGCAGGTTAAAAATTATCAACCCTTCATATAAAAACCCTTTTATAGCTACATTTCTGTTGTCAGCAGGAGCAGGGAGGTGATCAGTCCCCTTTACTCAGCTTTGGTGAGGCCTCACCTTGANGATGATCTTCAAGGTCTCTTCCAGCTGTAACTATTCTATGATTCTATACATCTTACAGTTGTTTTCCTTAAATATTTTTAACTTCTACTCTTATTTTTTTGAAAGGTATTTTGAGGAGCAGCTTCATCAACATAATTGCTTGGACTCTTCTCAAGTATCTTCCCCTGGTAGCATATGCCCATCTGTTTCCTGTCTTTGGTTTCAATTTGCCTTTTCTGGTGTGGTGAGGACAACTGTAGAACACTGTTTTCAGAACTGCCTTTTTTTTTTTACCATTGCTATGAGGAGCTCAGCCATACCTTGGATGTCTCACTTGCTTCTTGCCCATGCATGCATCCTACTCCTCCACAATCTCCAGTTGACAGTGGCCATGATGTTTGTCATCTTTCTGTGTTTTCACTTCAGGCATTTAAATAACAGGAAGATAAGTTTTCATGAACACCAAGGTGATAGTTAGGTTCAGAAGTGTCTGAGTCCCAGGAGAAGGTTTCTCCCTAGCACAGCTCTTTAGGGCCAGGTAATGGCTGAGGAAAGTCGTACTTGGAGTGTGTTACAGAGAAGATATTTTAGTACTTCTAAATCTTCCACAACCCCTTTCAATAAATATCTTGGGATGGTAACTTCAATTCATTACTGGGCTTCAGTGACTGTGTTACAGAAGAGATTCACCTCTGGAAATGCAGGAGAAAACTCCACAATATCTTATTGCTTAGCAGGCTTGTAAGGGTGCATTGGAGTCTGATGAAAGCATATGGTAGACAGAAGCTTCATCTGGTGAAATCCAGATTTGCCAGCAAGGGGGAAAACACTAATTTCTAAGAAATTTGTTTTTTCTGTAGCAGTGATGTGTCCTGGGATTAGTACAGCTTGAAAAGGATGAAACAATAAGGGACTTCTAAATCATAACTCGAAAGGTTGGTTTTTGCTGACTGTTATCACTGAGAAGCAGAGTGGGCTTTCATTTTTTGCTGATACATGTCTGAGCCTAACACAGAGCCTAGTATGGAGTGAGGGATGTTTGTTTTGTAGTGTTATTGCCAAAAAAACCTGCAGCAAAATAAAGAGTATGTTTCCATATGCATTTCGACTATTAGTCATCACACAGAAATAAAGAAATCTCAGAACTGCCTTTATTCTGTAGCAGTCAAGCAGATTTTATGAAGAAGGTCATAGCTACAGAAAGGCCTGGGATTTTTAACCTGTCAGGGCTCTCACTGTCTGTGCAGCAGATCCCCAAAGCTTCTGCTAGACACACATTTAGGGCATGATGCAGCTCTAACATGCCATCTTCTACAGTTATGCTTGTTCAACACATTTTTTCATTTTTATTATAAATAAGATGACTCTGAAGGAACAGCATCTTGGAGGTGAAGAACAGATTACATGGGATAAAGCAATGCTGCAGCCTTCTGTTGCTTCAAATCTTTCCTGTAACCTTCTGTAATCCCTCCGCCTCCACCTTTTTAAACAGCTTTGTGTTGTAGTTTTATTTTAGGATGTAGGTACTAATGTGGGATTGTGTAAGTTTGCTTGACCTCCCTGGAACCTTTAACTTCTCTTTTTTTAATTATCCTTAGAGACTGAACATGCAAATGAATGACTTCCATGCTCATTTACAGGCCTTTGAATGTCAGTGCAAGGATACAGACAAGTTTAGGAGCAGTAAGAAAAAAAATAGTGCAGAGCAAACTTTTGTCTAGGTCATTCTGTGCTTAGGTGCAGATAGGTAGGTCATGGGAAGAGTTGTTATTTAGCCCTAGAAAGTAGTTTTCCACATGCTTTCCTCATTGCAAACTGATGTGGGACTTCTTCATGCTCCATAAAAGCCAACATTTGCTTTTGTGTTCAGTCCAAGGAATGATCTCTGCTGCTCTGTTAGCTGAAGCTATAATAAGTGCTATCTTAAGCTGAATTGCCACCTCTATCCACTTTGAGCTCAGATTAAACTAAGTCTCAAATACCATTTTGCTGCCCAGAGTGGGCATTGTAGCGGACAGGGGATTGTTCAAACATGAAGCATACTAGCACTGATCATGGAATGGAGTTGGATCAGCTTGAGTTGCTGCAGTCACTAGTTCTAGTTAAACCTCCTTGTGTGGTCAGTCTTTGCCTTCTCCACCTGAGAAGCAAAAGGACATGCTTTTTACTGAGGTGGCTGCAAAAGTCAGTACAAGGTAGAACAAGCAGTTAAGGACAAGTGGATTGTACTTAATAAGATTAGTCTCAAGCAAAGGTAAAGTGTGCCTTTCATCTTATTCAGAAAGGAGTGCAACAGGCTCTGGTGTCTTTGTTGGATAGTATAGTGGTCCATGGTGTTGATCACTTGTGTCCTGCTGATCTTAGCTAAGGTAAAATCCTCTTAAAGTGAATTGTAAATAGCATTTACATTTGTCTTCCAGAATTAACTGGAAATAGCGAAGTAGTTTGTCATATTAGGAAAGTGAGACTGAATAGTTTTGTATATGATTATTATACAACAAGTCCTACTGTAATGGACAAAGGCTCTTTCTCCTCTGAAAACAGTGCTCACAAAGCATGTTGCTTTTCATAGGATGCTGGGAACATCATAAACATAAAGGTCTGGTTTAGGATTAACAGTACTTCTGCAGTCCAAATAGCATCTTCTCCTGTTTTCTGTGCGTACCTCAAGAGCCAGCATGCTGTGTTTTCTGGTGACCTATCTGTACCATTGTAGTCAAACATGCACGACTTCTGGATGGAGGAGACTTCTCCAAGTCTCTTTTAGGAGAGCAGAGCAAAAGCTTTGTAGACCTCCAAAGAAAGCAAAAACTACCTAAGTCTTTTGGTTGGCAAGAAAAAGGAGAACAACACTTTTATAAAATGCTGTTATTAACATCTCATTTGGTTTTCTGTTTTAACCATGTTAATCATAGGATTTTGGAATCTGAGTGCTTAGGTATTCACTCTTGGTTTAGTGGAACAGCAGACTAGTTAAAAGTTCAGTGGTAACAAAGGCAGTGACAACTGTAAATCTGAGTTCAGCTTCTGTGCATATTCACACTGAGTAGATAACCTAGTCACTTTCAGCATTGCAAAGTTAGCTGTCTGTGGAGGGATATGATGCAGGCTCAGATAATTGTGATGCTATGCCTTTTTCTCCAAATCCCCTCATCCCTTTTAAAAAGATGGATAATGGAGAACAGCAAATGTAAATGAGGAGAGTATACAGAGAAGCTCTTTTACCAACCAGATCTTTTTTCAATTTTTATCTAAGAAGCCTGTCTAGACAGGCATCTATTTTAATGGCAGGCAAAGCAAAATAGTACATGAATACTTCATTAGTAAAAAAGACTTGTCATCTTTGAACCCTGATGTAACATTTCTTGGAAGCTGTTACCTTCTTACAATGTTAGATCCAAGTTTTAGAGTGATATAGAAGTGGCACTACATATGGTATTGCTAGCATGACAACTGCCAAGTACTAATACATAACTGCCTTTCTGTATCAAAACTGAATTAGATAAAGAACAACTCACCAGTAAATTGATCTATTCTAGAGTTTGTCATGGCAAAAGCTTGCAAGGAAAGGGATGGGGAGACTTGCTGTAAAGTATGCCATGGCTGGGTGATTGGTTAACCAGCCTCTGAACCTATGGTTCTGGTTAAAATTTGCTGCTGTCTTGCACTCTTTAGTTCATAGTTGTCATTCATAGTCCTAGCCTAGTAACTGAAAGTCCTTAGCCATGTTGTGAATTACGGATGAGTACCAGCTTCATGGGTGTCTTAGTTGTCTTCCATAACAAGAGCAGATGAGAAGCCAGTGAACTGCATAGACTGTAGGTATTTGTGCTGTAGTAGAACAGGAAGAATTAGCTCTGTTCTGTAAGTTACACCACTGTGAATTTTTGAGCTTTCTGATGTAGGTTGTTTCTTCCCTGGCTTCCCCTCTGTCTCTGGCAGATAAGCATGGTGGGATTGCAGATCCTAGTTCTTCTGATAGGATTGCCACTGCTGTTGTTGACATCAGTGAGGGTTTTAAAGAGGAATTTTGAAGGAGTTCTCCATCCCTCTTCCCATGTCAGCTAGTCCCTCTCCTTTCCCTGCCCTCCTCTCCCCACTCCAGCACAGCAGAGGATGCACACCTACTAACTGGCTAAAATGTGAAGATAAGCAGCTTGCTTATCTAGTGCAGAAATTTGTCTTTCAGAAGACTGTTAATCTTAATTATCTTTCACCTTCAGCCTGGTTAATTAGTGCTAATGAATTAACTGATGCTGGTGTTCTGCTGTGATAAAGAGAGCAGATTAGCATGCCCAGTGATGCACCTTGCATATCTGTACCAGCCTTTTCCCAAAATAAACACCCCTTGCTCCTTCCCTGTCCCCTCTCCCCAAAATCCAACCCAAAACCAAAGGTGTCAGACAAATGTAGGTAGCAATGGCATGCAGGCAGATTGGCCTTCACTTATAACACATGGATGAGACATACCTTGGGCTGGGTGATGATGGCACATCCCTTGTAGCCAGCAGATTTTTGCAGAAGGAGCTGCACAAACTCCTTTTCCCACTTCACTGTTCAGATGCATCTCAGTTACTTCAGCAGGTGAGTGCAGGCACTACCATCTCAGAGTGCAAGCCTTCACTCTCTGCAGTGCTGCTGCCCTCTGGTTTCTGTAGGTACTAGGTGCTTCTGGTTCAGTGAGAGTGGTTTGGATTTTCCTCTCGTGTCAATGTGCAGGAGTCAGTTGCAAAACTGGTTTTAAGAATGAGAGATGATGAGATCACCAACTTGGTTCACAAACCTGCCCTACACTAGTGCAAGGAGTGCTTAGTTTGAAATGGGGTGTCTTAGATGCACGTGGGGGATCTTTGATCAGATACTGAGATTTGCTCTTCCAAGTATTATTTATAGCAAAAGCAGCTAGTTAGGATCATTCAGATGGGAAGGGACCACAAGAGTCCATGTAGTCCAGCCCTCTGCTGCAAGCATGTCTCAGATTGTTGTCTCCCAGAGCATTTTCAGACAGCTGAATGTACATTACTTTATCAGCAATCTTAGAGCCTGGGTGAGCCAGGTTTTCTGGGGGACATCCATTGTGGAGATGAGCATAAGCAGTGTAATAGCCAATTCAGTGAACCAGTTACAAGGTAGTTCTCCTGCCAGAGACCAGGGTGAGAAGATTACCAAGGCTGTAGCAAAGTGTCTTAATTTTTGTCTCTTTCCCTTGTTGTGATGCACTAAGCACAATTCCAGTCTCTTGCGCTAGTTGCTGCAAGCAAGAGTGAGCTGGTCCCTACTCACCAAGCAGCCCCTGAAGCACTGGCATCTCCTGCTGGCTCTGGGAGTTGTTCTCCTGTGTGGAATTGAGCCAGGTGGTTAAAGTCCCTGTAATGGAAGAGCTGTTTTTTAGTTAGTTTGAAATGAGAATTATTAAGTACTTAACACTGTCTACAAAACTCATTCTTTAAGGAGCTGGAGTAAGTTCTTTATTATAATGGGAGGCTGGAGATGAGAGCA
This sequence comes from Bucco capensis, assembly GCA_013396975.1. Classification (NCBI taxonomy): domain Eukaryota; kingdom Metazoa; phylum Chordata; class Aves; order Piciformes; family Bucconidae; genus Bucco; species Bucco capensis. The sequence continues at coordinate 17,766 of VWZO01018928.1, read as the reverse complement.
GAGCTGTGTTGTGTAAGCAGTTGTGCTGTGGCTTTGGAGACAAAAGTCTTTAAAAAAGACTTTATACAATAACTTTATGGTAGTTTAAATTTGCATAGCCCATGGAAGTTTAGTGTGGAAGAAGCATGAGAGGGGGCTTATATGTGGTTTATTACCAAGTGTTTCATCCACACCATTAACGATTGTAGCTGCTTTATTTTTCTCCATATGTGGTACAAGGCACAGGCTTGCACAAGTATTCCTGCATGTTGCCCTCCAGAAGAAAGTGGGAGAGCTACAGTTAACTGCAGCATTAAGTTGTTTCAGTCATTAAGTTATATGAGGTTTAATGTGAAAGAGCTTTTTTCTCTTAACTTCTCCCAGTTTGTCATAGTTGTAGGTGAGCTGGAACAAACCACTGCGTGTTTTTACTTGTCTCAATCCTCCTCACATACTGAGCAGAGTCACCCTTCACCATTCTTAAGTGATGTTGACGTCAGTACATACTTTTTTTTTTCTTTTAAGATCCTGTGTTTCCCAGCTGTGACCTGAAATCAGTGACTAATAAAGATGAAGAGATAGTTCAGCTTTTCTGGCTTAGTCATTGCTCTCTAGGAATTGTTGGACTGTAGGACCCAGAAGAACTACTTGTTTTCTGATGCTTGTGATGAGTTTCAGGCATTAATGATCTATATTGGATTCAAACCAATAGCCTGCAGGTGAAAGCTCTACTATTGCCAAATTATTCAGTAATCCATGCTCAGCTTGGGTTTGGAATGGAGCTTTTCAGTAAGAAAAACAAATGAACCAGCTGTTCCTTGGGCAAGTGTGTTACATACAGACAGTTAAGATCCTTAAATTAGCTAGTCTCATTGCAGTGCTTGATTTTCTTTTTGTGTTGTTTTAATTTATCTTCCTGCAGCAAGTCTGTCTGGAGGAAGGGAAAGAGAGATAGAAATCTGCTCGGTTCTTAAATTTTGGGTGTTTCTGAGCAATTCTGCTCCAGACTGCTCAAAATCTTAAAGAAATAGAAGGCACATTATGAACAGAAGAAATTCACTGCTTTTTCTGAAGAGAGAATGGTATGCAGCTTTAAAGAAATGCTAAAATGCCTTTGAAACGCATTCAGACTTTCTTTTTAAGTGTGTGGTCATATATGCCTGATTTCAAGAACCCTTGTGATAGTTTACTTACATGTAGTTTAAGTCTCTTAAATTGCTAGTCCTTTCATATGGAGGACAAGTCCAAACTCTGAATGGCTTAGGGGTGGAAGCAGTTTCTCAGCCACTCCTTTTTTAACGTTTTCCCTTACCAATCCAGACAAATATCTCCATTCTAATAATCTTAGTAAAACAAAGGGAGTTTTATATCCTGCAAGGCAATTAATTTCAAAATGTTTGAATTCCATATGCTTGATGATCACATCTGCTGATTTTTCTGCCCAAAACTCTCAAGCTGCTTCCTACCTGGATAACAACCAACAAGAAGTTCTGCCTTGTAGCTCCTTCCAGAATTCTTCAGTCTCCAAGCTGATACTAATTTTGAAATATTAAAATAATCTCATCTGCTGTGGTTCTAGCATTGTATCTTCTGTTTGACTTGAATCAAGCCTATGAAGTTAACTTTAAGTGTTGCAGCATCAATATCGAATGAGTAGAGCTTCCTTGGCAGTGCAAGTCTTTAATGGGGAAATATTCAGAATAATGAATCAGTCAATGAGATCCTCAAAGTACTCCTTAGATTACATGCAATGGCACCTTAATATGAAATGATAGAAGGTTGGAGAAGATTAGGGTTTAGATGAGTGTACTAGTTTGTTGATTGATTCTGTCATTGGCTTTCCTCAAAGGCAATGCAGTTCTTCACATTGGTTACAGGATGTTTTGTGTCCAAGTTTATTGAAGTGATGTCAACATTTGGAGGAGTATTTAAATACACAGAGAATACTCAAGTATATGAAGTATTGATAAGCTTAGTTTGTTCTTTCCTCGATATTGTTGTAAGATACATTTATAACTTCTTGATCTTTCATTTCCAGTAAAGAATCCTCCACCTAAACTTGCATGCCTGTGCCCATCCTCCCTGCTGTTTTTTTCCTGACATCTGCTCCTTTCACATGGTTTCTTTGTATAATACAGCACTGAAAATTGAAATTATCAACACCTTTCAGGCTTTGGCATCTGAACTTGATCTGGTTGCCTGATGCAGCATCCAGCTGCAGCATCTGGGGAAGGAAAGGGGAGCAGGGAAGAGGAAGCCTGTCTAAGTGCCAGAGCACAGCACTGACAGGAGAGGGCACAGGGCTATAGCTGAAGTGTGAGACCTCTGCTTGCATTGTCTTTTCCTCCTCTGGTTTAGGGGAGGCTGCATCCTTCCTGTGCTGTAGCTGGCTGGTGAGGACCCTGGTTACCTAGGTAACAGGAGAAACCTTAGAAAAAAAATTTCTTCTGTTTTCTCTAATAAAAGCTTGGCATTCCTTTAGTGCACCTTCCTGCTTGAATGAGTTGTGTGGCCCAAGATGATGTATTTTGCAGGAAGTATCGGAAGCATGGTTTTCAGTTATAACAGCAAAATTGCAAAGAGGTTTGTAGTTCAGCTGTTTGATTTCCTGTCTGCTTTGTACTGTGTAAGGAATGCTGTGGTAAATGCCTCCGTGAAGAGCTGCCATCTGGCTAGTGAGATTGGCCTTGCTGTGGTGGCTGTGGGTAATTCAGCCACTTTCTGTCTTCCTTTACAATAACTTGTGTTTGCCTGCATTGTATAAAATAGCTCCACACTCACCAAGCCTTCTGGTTAATGCTTTCAGCCATTGTTTCGCTCTTGAACTCCAACCAATGTGACAATCCTTCATGTTCTACCTTTTGAGTTTGTTGCCATTTATGGCATCTTGAAGATTGTAGCAGAGCCTGACCCTCTCCAAAGATCACTTAACCAAAAGTCTCATAAAGACCAGCAGGAACTAGCTGGCCAAAGAGAAACCAGGCTGTGTGTGCACAGCTCCACGTCTCTTTGGAAGTGAGCACCAACACCTCATCTCCTTGGAGTTTGGCCTTCAGCAGATGCAGCCTGCCAGTAAGGAGGTGGGGCTGTCAAAGTCTCCTCTGCTCACAGTACTGGTTGGCTGTGCTTTAATCAGTATCTCTAGTCTTGGAAGTCATTGAGTGATAGGTAATAAGACTTGAGAGTCTTGTGGACGTTTTTACCAGTATGAGTGGAAGAAGGGGATTACCAGCGAGGTTTATGGTAACCTGCTGTTGCATTAACAATTTGTTATAAACTGTTTCTCAGCCCGGGATGGGACCATGTGGCTTTTGTTGGCAAGAGTTTATTCTACTGTGTCTGGTTTCTTTTCCTTTTTTTTTTAAAGATAGACCTCCAAGCTAGCAGTTGTTTCAGAGGATTTTTTTTATATTGCTTATCTGATCATGATTAAGCAATCTGGTGTTTATAGCATATGCTTTGACCTTGATGTTGGTTCAGATGGGCAAGGATATAAATGATGAAGAAATTCCTTAGCCCATGGTGTTTAAAATTAACTCTTTGCTATGCTATTCTGAAATAGGAGCGTTCTTTTTAATATACGTGGTTTTTAAAGAAAGGTACAAGTTTAGCTGTTCTGGCTAAATATAAAGGCTGTTGAAGATTGGAGTTTTGTATTTTTTAGCAGCAAAATACAGCTACTTGTTTCTATGAACTGTGATCCAGAATTTAGTTCTGTGACATTTACTAAATAGATCAGGCATACAGAATGAAATGAACATTGTAAAACAATGCAAGTATGGGAACTTCAGGCTTTAGTCTGTAAATCACAAAGTACCATGAAATGTATGGGTCCAATACAGTTTTTAGAAAAGCCTGTTTACTCTGAGATTTATCTGTGATACAAAACTGTAGTGAGTGGTATGACTTTTTCTGGATTTCCTTTTTTGTTCTGATTTTTCCAATAATTCTTGGGGCATAGCTGCCGTGATGCTGCCTGGACAAACAGAAAAGCCTCCAAAAGCAGCTGCACCTAAAGCATTGATCTTTCAGCCAAAGATTTCCTCTGTGTTTTCATCCTTAAAAAAGGGGGGCTTCTGTCTAAAAGAAGGATTTCCAGCACAAGATGCTGTTGTCACAGTGGGCTGAGTGACACAGTGTATCCCCAAGTTGCAATTCTATATCGCAGAAATTTTGCTGATTAAACAGCAAAGTTTAAGGCAGCTATCTGTAAGCATGAAAAAAAAAAAAACCAACTGAAAAAGACACCCTTGGCTTCTAACAAGGAGCAGTTGTGTGTTGTGTGCAGAACTGCCAAGTCAAAGAGTTTTTTAAATATTCTGTAGCTCAAGGACTTGGCTCCTCTTCAAACATCTCCAACTACAAAAGGATGGGTAATCTCACAAGTGAATGTGCCCCCTCTAGGGGCAAAAATGCGGAAATTTGTTGTAGCAGGTAAATTCTAAACGAGAGAAGCATTTGCTTGGAGCATGAGTATCTGGGTTTTTAACCAGAGTGAGAAGAGATTTCTGCTGTGATTTAGGATGCAGCTTTCTGGGCATCTCAGTTTCCTGGCTCGCTACAAAAGGTGACGTGAGCTGTATGCACCGGGGCTCTGCTTTCAGCTTTCTCCAGCTCATAAAATATTATGAAAAATGTGTTACCCTTTTTCCAGGGTACTTCTTGAAATATCTTTACAAAGTGTACCTCATAGTGTGAAAAAGTCAGCTTGTATTTGTTACTTCAGTCTGTGTTATAAGCCTTGAGCCTGTGTGTGTTATACCATGTTGGTAAGAAGGATCACTGGATGCAAGGCAGCACACTACTGCCTGGTCATCTCTAACACAAACACCCACATTATCCTGAGGAGCCTCTCAGGAGGCTAGAAAATAAAAAACACTTCTGAAACTTCAGGGCTTTGAATTTGGAGTTACAGATGCTGTCCAAATATAAAGTATGTGCTGGGTGATACCACACTCCAGCCAGAGCCGCAGAGTTGTCTGACTTGGGTGGTCGTGTTTGTTTGTTCTGGCAGTGCTCACTAAAACATCAGTCCTATATGAAACTGGTTTTGCAATTTTTGAATATTTGAGAAGTTACAAAATCTTTCTTTCACAGTGGCCTTCAGTGTTTGCCATTTTGCCTTCTCACAGGTCAGGTTCAGGGTTGTGTAATTCATCCAAGTAGCGTTTTCTGGGTGCATGTGTGCCCTGAACCTTGGGCCGTTGCTGGAGAAATATTCCTCTTCTAAATGACATATGGGGAGAACATCACCCTCCCTCATCAACTCCTTCCTGCTGCTTTTGAAGATTTTCTTGCTCTGTCTGGAGGGAGGGGTGTGTTTGGCTTTTAGGAGGTGCTTTTAACTCGACCCCAAGTTTCTATATGAAAACAAGAAGAGGCAATTTTTAGTGAAAACCTGAGATTTTTTTTTTTATTAATCCTTTAAAGCCTGAATTCAGACCTCATCGCTCAGTTGTTTTAACAATAGGGTAAATGTTTCCAAGCATGACCACTTCACTGTTAAATGTGAAATGCATTCATACTCATTTTGTCCCCTCTTATCTCCTAAAGGTGCTCTTACAGAGTGTTACGATGAACTGGGCAACCGGTACCAGCTTCCAGTCTACTGCCTCGCCCCACCTATCAACATGATAGAGGAGAAGGGCGACCTGGAGACTCTGGATATTCCTGATCCCCCACCCAATTCAGGGCACGAATGCCAGCTCCGTTTGCGCCTGTCCACAGGCAAAGACCTCAAACTCATGGTCCGCAGCATGGACACAGTGTACCACATGAAGAGGCGGCTGCATGCGGTGGAGGGAGTGGAGCCGGGCAGCCAGCGCTGGTTCTTCTCAGGCAGGCCACTGGCAGACAAAATGAAACTGGAGGAGCTGAAAATCCCAAAGGACTACGTGGTGCAAGTCATCGTGAGCCAGCCCTTAGCAAATCCCACCCCGGTGGAAAACTGACTTCTGCTTGTTTATTGATTCTTTTTTTCCCTCCATCTCTGTCATGGGGTTTGTTTTCACTGCCCTTTCTTCTTTTGGTTTGTCCTGCTAATGGATTAGTTCCAAGAAATGACCAGCAAAACTTCCATCTGTGATGGAGATCTGCAAAAACAAAATATAAAAATGTAAACTGGCCTTCAGGGTTTGCCTGATCTCTGTATTTAACACAACAGCAAGCAGCACAGGGCAAAGGCAAAGGAAGGAGTGGGAAGGGAAGAAAGAGAGAGGGAAGAGATTATCATTCACTTAAACAATACAAATGTAATGATTCTTGAAACTGTAGGTGGTGTCCTGATCTGTGGAGCCAGAGCAACAAAGAGCACTTTTATTAAAAAAAAAAAAAAGCTAATCAATTTATAAAATTTTGTATCAGCACCACATTCAGTTCATGCAAGAATTGCAGCTGCTCTGGGTGGGTCCTGTGCTGCCTGTTCGCAGGGATCCTTTCTGGTTTCACCTAACTCAAATACTTCATCCAGGCATTGCTGGCCTTGGGCAGTGGAGCTGGGCTGGGGCCTCAGTCTCTGTCCTGGGCAGCTCCTGGTGATGCTCAGACCAAGCAATTGTACATTCCAAGATGGCAATGCAGTCCTGTGCCATTGCTGGCTCCCAAGCTGGGAACATGGCCTGATGGAGCCTTAGGCAATAACTTAGTCAATGTATACTCTCATGTACTGTACTGTAAACTTACTTGCTACAAGACTGACTTAGTCTGAAGTTTACTGGCTGACGGGCACCTGAGTATGTGCCTGCTGAATCACTGTATATCAGATCATTAAAACAAGCTTTGATCAGGCTAGCTAAGGTGAGTGATGTGCTGGTCTGTGCTTAAGCATTGGGTGCATCACCTTTGTCAAATGGCACTGGTGTAATAGGTCCAGGTTAAACTGCAATTACAGCCTGGTGCAATGGATTGCAACTTCCCCTGCTCAGTTGCTAAAGGGCACAAAGCATGGAATATGGTAAGGAGGACACAACAGCACACAGTTTTCAGCTTTTTGTGTGAGTGTCATTTGAAGCAGCAGCCAGCCTTCTATCTCTGGTGACTGTCCAGGCAGGACAACTGGAGATATCCTCATCAGCATGCATTTCTGGCCCAGAGCATGATGGTTCTGCTTCACAGCCAGTGCTTTCTCTTCAGAATGTAAGAGGAGCACTTCTGGCAAATGACAAATCCTTTCATAGTGTCAGAAATCTGGATTGGAGCATAGTTCTTTGGGGGTGGTGTGCAAAATCTAATAGCTTGTTCCCTCAGTTGGAGATACTCTCTGTGTTCCTCTGGCTGCTCTTCATCCCTGTATGGTAATGCCTTTGGCTGAGATCAAATGCCCTGTTCTTTTTAAATGTGATTTCTAGTTCACTTGTTTTTTCAGCCATCACTGAAATGACTTCATTTCTTCCAAAGTCAAATGTGCTATTCAGGTATGAATAATGTGTTTTTCTGTTTCTGTCTTCCCTCTCTGATCAATGGTCTAAAGCTGCAGTTGTCCCAGCTCTTTCTCATCTGCTAGTGAAACTGGTGGGTAACATTGACTTACTTTTGCTCCTTCATTAATTCCCTAGAACTCAGTTTCTCAAATTGAGAGGGAATTCTTGCTCCGTGAGCCTCAGTATAGAGCCAGAATGAGCAGAGGTCACCTCTTCAGCATCATGAGTCTTTCCCAGCAAGTGGAAGCAGGTACAGAATTTACATTAGTGGTTGGAGTGGTTGGAGAACAGATCCATATTCTAAATGTATTTCCTACCTTACCCCAAATAAATACAGCATTCTTTTTGGCTCCCCATACTGTATTAAGCCTGTGGTTTTCTGACAGCTCCATTAGCCCCAATTTGGTACAAGATGACAGAAGTGCAGTGGCAGAGCTGTGTAAAGGCAGATTAGTTCCCTTTTCTCAAATACAAATGTGACTTGGTGGTCTTTTTTCTTTTTAAAGATGAAATCAAAACTGAAATACTAATCTATGACAAAAGTTCCTTACTGTGGAGTTTTTTAAAGACAAGTATAATTTACTGTACTGGGTTTTTGCAGTCAATGATCTTTTGCATTCCAGAGCAGGGGGAAAAATATTTGATATGTAAACAACTCAATCTCCTGGATTTTTGCTGGGCAAAGATACTACTTGTCCTGTAACACATAACTTACATCTCTGTGTCTTTATGATGTCATTTCCCTGCAGTCCCTTCTAGAAGGGGGGAAATTGTGAGTAAGGAGAAGCAAACCAGGGTGACAATTCTATAACTGTGAACACTAAAACACTACTCTTTTTTTTTTTTCTTTTCTTTTTTTTTTTTTTGGTAGCATACTTTTCTTTCTAGTTTTGTTCAGGCAATTGTCACTGGGTCAGCATGTACTGTTTTTGAAATTACAGCATGTAAGGGTTTGGGAGAGCTGATTCTTTTACCCTTCCACCTCTTAGTTGGAAAAGGTTCCCTTTTATGCCATGATAGATGACTATGATTTATGTTAATTGGTTTTATATTGAGGAACAAGGTGATGGTCTGAAGGCCCTGTCATGCTTGAAGTAGAACAGAGAATTGGTTGATAAAAATAATTTTTTTCTAACAGCCTCCCCCCCTCCCCTGTCCCTTAAGTACATATCTAAAACTGAAAAAATTGAATGGTAAAATGCTTTTATAGGTGAAAGGGAAGACTTTATAACCTCTTCTGTATAAAATGACAGATATACTAAGCATATACCCTGCTGGAAATGAGTTTGACATGGTTTGTGTTGGGAAACAATTCTAAGTTTCAAAATATATATATATATATGTATGTATGTATGTATTAAAAAGATATCCGTAATGAAGGCATACAGCATGTTGACTAACATATCCCATGTATATAACTAGAGGCTGCAATATACATTGAGAGAGCAGTCTCTGAAATGCCATGTCTTTGTCCTACGAGATGGTCATTGGTGCAAACACCAGTTCAAGGGACCAGGCTGTGGCTCCTGGTGCAGAGCAGGGAGCCCTGCCTGCCTGGAGTGGGGAGGGAAGGCTTGTTTCATTGCAGAGCAGAGTAGGCATGGCTGAAGTGAGACTAACCTAGTACTAAACCACTGTGTAGCTGACAGCCCTGGTGAGGAGGACTGGTGCAGGTCTGTATGATGGACACCAGTGGCTGCTCACAGGAGGATGGGTAGAAGCACGCTGGTGTGTGCATCTTTATTTTGCAGCGTGATTGTGTGTTGAGCTTGTGGCTCAGTGCTGCTGGGCTGGGTTTTGGCATGCAAGTTGGGGTGCTGCCCCACACCATCTGGTGTCTTGGGTATAACTGAAGCAGTGCAACGGGTATTTTAACACATTTAGCCATGAACTGCATTGCCAAGTACAGACAAGTGAGGAGTAATAGGATTTTTTTTGTTAGACCCATAAGCCCTTTGTGTCATTTGTGATTAGCTCTGGCTATAAACTGATGCCAGTAGATAACATTTTTTACCATGTTAGTGACAGGTCGATTTGACGTGATTCAAATTTTTATACTATTGTTACTTCTGCCTGACCCAGAAGTAATAACCTAGTGAAAGTCCACACTCCTGAACAGCTTGAAGGGCAGAGAGGCATGAACATGTGTAGTCTGCTGGGGTGAGGGAGCTCCAGAAAAGCCACAGATGTTGTGGATACGTTACTTAGTGTGCTACTGAAGGATGCTCAGGGTCGTCTTCCACAACCAAGTGACAGCTGCTCCTTTAGAGCATCCAGCTCCCTAAGTTTCGTTGATTACCTTGGCTCTTTGTGTATCACAGTTCATTGGTGTCCTCTGCAGAAAACACAGCTTGGAATATCTGTACTGCGAGAAGTCTTTTATAGTTTTCTCAAAGCCTTTGATTCTCTGGACTTGGGGAAGGAATTTGGAAAACTAAAGGATACAAGTCAGCAGTGTAGTAAGTTGGGGTTTTTTAATAGACACTCCAGTGCCAGAAGCAGTAGTAACAACAAAACCTCACCCTAGGAGCATCAAAACACAACCCAGCTCCTCTTTGCCTTTCACAGAAAGTTCCTAAGTTGCTTTGGGGAGGAGAGGAAAGAGGTTCATTGGAGCAATGAGGCAACACATGGCAATGTGCATGACCTTTGGTAAAGCAGATGGCTGGTTGATAGAATATTGCTGTAGTGTGACATGCTTCTGCATATATATCCATTGTTAGTAAATAATGTAAAAAACTCTTTAAAAACTATTAAAAGAAGTCTTTGTTACAATGGTGGGATGCATTTAGAAATGGAGTTTTGAGAGCATTTTCCCTCTGTAAGTGTTGATGAACTGAATGCTGTATGTTTCTCTGTTTCTGTCCTCAGAAGCATAAGTGGGTAGCTACATTTCTGACTCTTGATCTGTATTTTGCAAACTCTTTTCTATGTCACTGTACATATATCCAAGACCCTGCACCTTATGCAGAGAATGTTTACATTTAAAAAAAAACCCAACATTGGCTTTTTCACTGCATTTCTCAGATCTTGTTATGTTGAAATGAAAAGTAGTCTCTGTTAGAAAAAGGGACTTTTTTCATTTGCCCTGCACTTCCTCCATAATTCTGACTCCCTCCTGGGTGATGGCTGGCAGTTCTTGGACAGCTTTGGCTCTCCTGAAGTGGGATGTAGAGATACTTCAGAAAGGCATTTTTGAAACTTGCTCGGAGTGGGGGGACAAGCTTTGTGTGCTTTGCAACTTTCTTGGAAAAAAGAAAAAAGCTGCTTCAAAGCCACTGGATGTTGGTGGTCTGCCTTGCAAGGTAACTGTGCTAGGAAGCCTTGGAGTTCAACTTCCCAGCAGCTGTGCTATCTTCTCCCAAAGAAGATGAATGTCCTGTTGTTATATCTGCAGCTACCAGCTCTTCTGTTGGTTAATGACTGTATATACAAGTCTGACTGCTTTAAGACTTTCCTTTTCATGAAGTGTTTTTGATTGCTCTGTTCTGCAAATGGCTCTCCTTTTCCATTTTTCATTCACTTCAATACTCTGTAGCCTGCGTGTGTGTTGCTCTTGTTCATAGGAGGTGGGACTATAGCTCTCCTTCCAAGGGAGATAACATGCCACTGAGCCTACAAAAGTCAAATAGTTGGAAGATGAAATGTTTTAACCAGCAGGGTTCTTACCATGGACTTTGAGACTTTTAATAAATGTGTCCACTGGACTCTCTGTGAAAAAGTACGTGCCTGCACTGTAAGCAGGGCCACTTGTTGGGTATTTATCCAGTAGAACTCTGTATTTGTGTATTTTACAGATTCAGACCATTTGATCAGAGCCATGGGGCAAATAGAGAACTTAAAATTTTGACTCCTGCCTTAAAATGTTTAATTCATCTTGAGCTCCAAAAATTCTGCACCTGCTCATTCCCAAGTCCCTTTTTTCGTTAGGAAATTTGAATCCAGTCAAAGGCTGGAGACAATTTAAGGAAATTTAGAACAAAATAAATTGTAGCTGATGGCTTTATTAAAGTAACTAACTGATCTCATATTAAAAACCCTATTTGTGCCTCTCTTAAGTCCAGGGAATGTTTAAAAAAAAGTGGAGGTGGCTTTTGAGCAGTGACTGAAATGACTTCATTAGCTGGTGATTTGTAAGACACTTGCTTTCATATGCTCTGAGCAAGAGACTTTGGTTTGTGTCCTCTCTGCCTCATGGTAATGGCTTTCAAAGATGGCTGGTACCATCAAATTTGTACTTCTTGAATAAATATCTTCATTTTTATGGTAAAACTTTTTGTTTGTAGTTTGTTTGTGTGTGCCATGTAACAAACATTCTTACTACAGAGGATACAGTGCTAGATTTGGTACTGAGACAGAAGATTACACAGCTCCAACACACAGTGAAACAAGGACAAGAAATTCTGGAGACATAACCTTTTTTTGTCCCTGTAACAAAGTCTTTTACAATGAAATAGACCAGTTGTGTAAAAACATGGTTTTTAACTTTTGTCTCTTCCCTGACTCCTTCAGTCAGGGAAGAATTCTAGGCCAACAAAGATGCTGTGAACCTCAGTTAACTTTTAAAACATGTTCTTTTTAGGTGGTTGAACCTCTGTTTCTTGGTTGACATACCACAGTAGTATGGGAGCATATTTTTAATCAGCTGCAAAGCACAAGCAAGTTGTCTTTAGACTGTCAAATTATGTGATTTTTTTTTTTTTAAACCTGGGGAAGATCATTCACTATTGAAAGCAAACTGTCATGAACTTCTATTGGAAATACTGTACTAAATTTCCTGTATTTAAAACAAAAAAAGATAAACTTTCCCCCCTGCTCTTAAAAATAAAAGTAATCCTGGAAGTGCCATGCCTTGAGAAATAAACTCAGTAGTGTTTTTCTTTTGAAATTTCTTCAGTAGAGCTTTTTGTTTGAGCTGGAGCTCTAGAACTTTTTCATTACCTGTCTGATACCCTAAAGACACATTTTGGTAATAATTTTGGTGTGTGACAATGTTTTATTTTGCAAATAGGGTGTGCAATCCGTGAAGAATGCAGGGCCTGGAGATGCATTCAGACATCCAGTATGAGTCTCCTCTGAGCTACTGTCTACAGATGTGCTTCTGGCTCAGTGCAGAATAATGGATCTGTGTAATTGTCCTGTAATTACATTAACTGATGTGTTGTCTTAATTCAGGTCACCAATTTCATAGTCTTGATTAACTACCTAAGGTATCAGAGGAGTAGGAATGATTTTCAGTAGGCCTCTTTTGTCTAATATTATCACAGTTAAACATTTCAATTTTTTTTTATCTTAGGATAATTTCACAGTAGAATATGTGATGTTACACATCAACCAGAATGAGATTTTCCTGGAACTTTTTCCCTTTTTTGTACATATATTTTTATATATAGACACACATATTCTTCTTACATGTATTTATACGTGTGTGCTCCTGCAGACCAGTGCTGTGTTAATACCTGGTGCTAGGCTCCAGAGACAGCACTAAAGAAAATGGCCTTTGTGGACCTGGTTTTGCTGCTGCTTATGCTGGACTGGAGCAACTGCCCTGGTCAGAGCAGAACCCCAGAGTTGCTCTGGACAGTACAGGGAGCAGCTGGCTGAGAGCTGGGGGAGGCTGGTCCCTCCAAATCTGGGTTAAAATTAGCAAGGTAACTTACAGGAAGGGCACTGAGTGCTCAGCTCTGCAAAGCATGGTTCATTGTATTCTCTTTTCATGAATAAACCCAGAAAGTTGGGATTTCGACCACATAGGTTTTTTTTCTCTGGCCTCAGAGCAGTTGCAAAGGTCTGAGAGGTGGGATGCTGCCTTACAGGCATGCTGAAATCTCATTTCATGGGAGGTTGGTGGCAGTGCTTGGAGACTGGAATTTTCTAATTAGTCCCTTATGGTTGAGCCGTGCTGCTTCGTTAGGGAAGCTCTCTAATGGCAGAGAGTTTGGAGGAGGTTCAGTGTGTGCAAGGTGAGAGAGAGAAATAAATTCACTGGGTTGTTGTGCCCAAAGGGTAAACACTTAATATTTAGCAAGAGAAACTAAACTGCCTCTCTTGCTTTCTGTCCACATGGACTTAATTAGGTGGTTTCGTTGACAAAGCAAACAGTGTTTCCTGTCGTTGGGCTGTTCCTCATGAGCGTGGCAGTGTGAATGCAGGGAACTGCCTGAGCCTGGAGCCTGCAGGCAGGGGATGCAGAGAGGGAAGATGCCAATGTGAATGGCTCCAGCCTTGGAGACTAGTCTGCCCCATTTCAAACCAGCCTTGCTTTGTGTGCATCTGAATGTGGCAAAACGGCAGCAGCAGGGAGGAAGGCTCTTGCTAACCCAGTGTGTAATGTAGGAGACAGGAAGAGGTTGCCTCTAAAATACCTACTGGGCACACCTATTGCAGTGCATGGAGGAAGAGAACACTGTGACATCAGGCTTAGTCCTGGAGAGCGTGGTGAGGCATGAGGCTGAAGTCTTCAGTTGCATCAGTCCTTCCTTCTCCTGGGGACACCAGTCTCTGGTGCTCACCTTGGCAGAGCAGCGGTGATGTGCGATGGAGAAAACAGAGCAGGCAATTGCTTTCATTTATTCACTTTCCACAAGTTTGCTGCATCTGTCTGGTGGTTGTAAAGTGAGCCCGATGGGATGTATAAGTAAGGCTGTGTTGTTCCCAGCTGCCTAAAGGGTTCCTGTTAGTCTGTTAGGAGCTTGCTGGTCCTGCTGGGAGTCTGTTCATGATCCTCTTTTTGTCATTTGTCAATGCAAATATCTTGCATTCTCTGTAGCTCTGTTGCTAGTTTTGGAGAGGAGTTAGATCCATAGCTCAGCAAGGCAGCCTTGCCCAGTATAATTACTTCAGAGAAAGAGCCAAAGTCCAGGCTCTTTTCCCCTTCTCCGACTGGCTCTAGTTTCCTGACTGACTAAGGAGAAATTGGTTTCAACTGATTGCCTCAGGCTCATCCCAAACATGTTACAGACTTATGGGGCACCTCCCTGGCACATGGCTGTTTCTCCATCATTTGTAATGACTTGCAGATGTTGGAGTGATTTGTAACAGCTGGGGTTATGGTGGGGAAGGGAGAGCAGGGAGCCTTTATGGTTGTGTCACAGCCATGCTGCTTCTGCTTCAAGTGGCCTTTTAAACAGTCTCAAGATGAAAGGACAGGGTCCGTGCAACTTCTGGCTGAAACAGCTTTTTCTGGGAAATGACTCCAAGGGCAATAGAGAACTATCTGCAGGCCCCAAGCAAGACAGAATCTTTGACACCTTGCTGTGCTGTTAAACCACACAGGAAACAGGCTGCAAGCCCTGCAGGGCTTACAGGAGATGCAACAACTGCCTCTAACAAATAATTGAAAAGGATGCCAGTGGTGGAACATAGAGGGGGAGAGTTATCTATAAAAACAATAACCCAGGGATCTAGCAGCAGAAAGGAGAAGAAAGAGAAAGGATCCCCCAGGTTACTAATGGCTGTCTTGGTAAATGTGCTGCTGGAGCATTATGAGATGCTAAAGTCATGAGGATGGTTTGAAGCTGTGACAGAGCTAAGAGATGTGTACAGTTTATTAATAACTGATTCCCTACCAGTGTAGCTGCAGGTGGTCATTAATCAGAGAGTACTTGAGAGCAGGGAGGGATTTGAAAGAGCATCAGTGACCACTCAGGGACAAAGGTGAGCTGGTGGCAGAAGAAAATTGGCAAGGGATACATGCATGCACATCTGTAAGGAGGTCTGTGCCAATGCAGGGCTGGACAGGAGGTGCTGTTGCCAGCTTTGTGCACTTTCTGGTTGCAGGGAGCTGCAGCCTGCCATGAGGCAGGGATGGGCAAAATCCCTATGGCCATTCCTTGGAGCTTAGAGTTGGTTTAAGGTCAAAAGGAGGAATCTCTGAGAAGATAAAGAGCTTCCCCTGGGGCTCTTATCTGGCACTGGCATCTCTATGGCATGCGTATAAGCCAAGTTACAGCATTTGTAGTATTTCTAGAAGAAATTTGAAGTCTGAGTGTGCCCTATGGAGGCAACCCCTGGGCAGCAACTCTGAGACAGCAAAGAGTTTGGAAAATAACAAGAAGCCACAAGCAAACTCAGAAGAAAAAGGCTTAAAGGTACTCTGCCAGTCCTGCCTACCTCCTTCCTTAAGAGTCTCCACAAACAGAGGAATATGCCCAATTTATGCCCCCCCCAAATTTTTTTTCCTGTTGCTATCTTACTGTTAAAACATTTTAAATTCAAAGCATGCAGTAAGTCACCAAAGACCTGCTACTAAAGTCAACAGGAAGAAAACTCGGGCTTGAGTGAGAAGTGACTGTGAGCTGCAGCACAAAATGAATCCCAAAGATTTTGAATTTAGAGGTGTTTTCATGGCCTGTTTTGACTGTAATTTCTCTAATTTTACCTTATCCAGAAACACCAAAGTCCTTGAATATCTTAAGTTCTTCTTTCTGGATGTTGAAGAGAAACCATGTGGCTTCAAACTCACTGAAGTGCTTGTCTGTGTCCAGCTGTGGACAGGCAGGTCTGGAGTGACAGTGGATGAACTGTTTTTCAAGATAGTTCTGTTTCAGGGCAGAAAGGTTTAGAAACAGACAATAAGCACTGATTTCCTGCTTGGAAAGGATATGTGGAATGCCAACTGGTGCTTGCATCCAGAGAATAAAGGTGACCTCCCACTTGTCATGGCTGCAGGAAATACCAAAATCCTGGTGCTTCCTGCTGCAGTGCCATGCAGGAGCATGTGGCTTCTGCCAGCTTGGTTTGAGCTTGGCTGAGGAGAGACACCAACAGCCAGCCAAGCTCCAGGGCTGTTTGTGAAGTCCCTTCTTATCCCTCCTGTGTGCTGAATGATTTCCAGGGCTACATTCCCCAGCTGGCTCCTCACCTCCCTCCCTGAGTTCTGCTGGCAGCAGCCCCAAGCATTGGCCTCAGCTGGGTGTCTGGTCCAGAGCAGAGCTGCAGGACATGTCCAACAGGAAGGCTGAGTTCTGAGAGTAACCCTGGTTTACTACCCCTCTCCCTCACTGCAGCCTGTTGTCCCTGAAAAGGAATCCACCTCTTCCCAGCCTGGGTTCCAGCTGTTGCCAGGGAAGGTGAAGAAGGTCATCAGCGTGTGCTGCACTAACAAGCTAGCAAATGTCAATGGGTGCAAACAGGTGCTCTGCTCTCTTCTCCACGGGCAGACACAGCCAGGAGCTTGGTTTTTTGAGAAGTAAGGTAAACAACCTGAGCTGGAAGGAGTGTCTAGATGGTTCCTAGCTGGCAAAAGGTTCAGGGGATGATTTTTCTCAGAGGAGCAATGTTGGTATTAACAGGGGATCTGCTCATTTTTCAGCTTTCCTTTTCTATGCAGCAGCACAGACTCAGGAACACTCTCCATCCCTTGTATGCCATGAGTAAAGATAACTCAAGTGAGCTGATTTTCTTTACAGGAGTGTTGGATGGTGCAGATGTCCATGTCCCTGTGCTGTCTCAACAACCTGCAGGGTACACACCTTGTGGGACAGCAGGATGTATGCCACTATATAGAATTAACTAGAGCAAGTCAAACAGCAGCGTGATCTGGTCCTTATTCAGGTCAGTCACATAACAGAGAAAGTAATAAAACTGTAGATCTGGAAGCAGTGAGCTCAGGCATTGTCTGCACAAAGCTGCAAGCAATAATTAGCAGGATTTATTTTATTTTAAATGCCCAGTGATCCCAGACAGGTTGCACAGGCAATTAAAAGCCAGTAGCAGACAAGAGATACTGTTCAGAATTAATAGACAGTATTAATGAGATGGCCTGATGTCTGAAAGGGGCATATGCAATTTCTGCACAGAAGGCACTGTTAAAGTGCTCGTTCTGTCTGTCTTCTCTTCCACTGCAGCCCTGAAGGAAAAAAGGACTTTTGCAACAAACCAGAAACATGGAAAAATAACCTATTTTTCTTTTGGATAGGTCACGTCTAACTCATGGTCCACTAGCAATTATTTTCAGTACTATTTAACCTCTTCCAGTGCAGAGGAAAAGCCAAACCTCTAGATCCAGAATTTCCCTCAGACTTCACCAAGTGCAAGCACAGAGGGCAAACAGCCTCTGCTGAAAAAAAAAACCATCTGCAGCCTGGTCTGATTTTGCTACCCTTAAACCTCTGCCAGTTGGGTAAATCCATGGGAAGAGGTGTCATTTGAGCTGGAGCACCAAGGAAGTTTGCAAAAACATGGCAATAGACTTCATAACTGCAGGCTGGAGGTGGGAAAGCTGTGATCCAATGCATGTGGAGTTGCAAACAGCATGATGTGGGTGGAGAACACTACTGGAAGAAACCACCTGCTTTGTAGCACAGAGCACGATTCGTTTATGGAAAGGTTTACATGATGAAGTCAGGCACAGTCTGAAAATCACTTG
>VWZO01018927.1:27790-54683 GCA_013396975.1 Bucco capensis | reverse complement strand
CCTGCCTGCCTTCCTTCCTTCCAACCTGCCTTCCTTCCTTCTTTCCAACCTGCCTGCCTTCCTGCATTTCATTCATGCCTTCCTCCCTCCCTTCATTCCTTCCTCTATAGGACTTGAAGCTAGGAATACAGCCCAATTGCTTTTTGGCCTGTCTTTTAACACAGCCCATAGGAGTACCAATTAATTTAATTATGGATGCCTTGGTATCATTGTACCATTTTCTGCTGTCAGAGAAGAGTAAAAAATAAATTACAACAGAATATCGTATTTGACTAAGCTTTTTCAACAGTAGGAAAAGAAAATAGTTTCTTTATGCTGACAGCACAGGGATAGTTATTTCTGAAGCGTTGACTTTTCAGGGCCAGAGCCCAGCAGGTGTTAAACTTAACATTGTCATTCTCAATTTCTACCAGCTGAAGACTGGTGTAAGAGTTTCACCATTATCTATTTAAAAACTCAAAATTGCTATACACTTTAAATGTTTTCCAAAATTTCCCTTGCTTACAGTCCAGTCTATTTGAGCAATGACAAGTAAGAGGTCCAGCAGTCAATTTCTCTTTGAAAAGAAGGGAATATATTTTGCATATTATGTCAATGAAGAAACTAGGTTACAACATAAATAATTATCAACTTTTTCTGGCTGTTGATCCTGAAAATGAAATAGAGTTGTAAATACAGAGAATGATAATAACAACAAAAAATATAGTATGATAAACCTCTAGATTTATGTACTTCAATGTTTTTTTTTCAGATGATGTATGAGTTTTAAGGTAAAAGAACAGTATTTACTTAAAATTGTATTAGCTATTTCAATGTAGTCTGAATATCTTCTCATGATTCTCCCTAACCTCAGGGATAGTCATCTCTCTAGTGAAAACCACTTATGATTAATACACAGATTTATGGATGAAATGAAAAATCAACTTTTAATCACCTTTGAATCTTTAAAGATTCAAGTGGAGATTACTTTCTAACCTCAGTGAACTGAAAACCTCTGGGTTGTCCTTTAGATAACGTAGAGACAGGTGAGGTGACATGGTTCTTACCTCAGTATCAGTTAATCCAAACCCTCTTAAGAGTTATGCTTTCTCAAATAAGAAAGTGAACCCAGAGACTCAAAGACATAGAAATGTCTCAATCCACTCAGATTTTTTGGAAATAAGGCAACTAAATACTTTGAGAATTTGCATTTTTACACCAAATTGCCACCCATGGAAAGAAATACAAACACTTCTAGAAATCACCACTACACAAGTCATTTTGTTCCTTATAGGGAAACCCATGGAAGGAGGTAAGTAAGCAGCAAGGTGGAAAATCCAGCTTGTTCCATTGCAGGAGTTAAACTTCGATAGGTAGATTTCAATATTTACTCTCCACTAAAAAATACATGTACCTAAAGTCAACCCTTTGAAAGCACTTTAGAGCAAACCCACTGATTTCACACAGAGAGGCAAATAGCTCAAACCATGTAAGAGGAACAAAAACTTCATCATTTACCTCAGAGAAGTTATTTCAGAGCTGCTCTAAACAGAAGCTTTGTAGCTTGGCTCCTGTTATGTCTTTTTTTAATTTTTTTTCAAGATGTCCTACTGTTAAGATCAGGTTACCATGAACTACTGTGATGTTTAGGCCATGTGCAAAGTTTCTCTTTGAGAATCATTTTTACTATGAAAATAATTATTTTCTTGAGGGAGAGGAAGCAAAAAAATAAAAAATGTTTGGGATGACTGCACTTTTTCTGCTCCAAGATATAAGGATTTAGATCTGTTTGATCTAAGACAATTGAGGTCAATTTGACTTTTATTCAGCTCTCACTGTGGAAATTGTCTTTTTCTTATTGTAAAACATATGAATGCATTTGGGATCTGGATTAAGATGTGAAGAGTTGAATATCTGTGAATATCTGTTTTTCTTTGGTCATTTTTATTCTTTCTTTTAACTAGGTGATGGCTAAAGATTTGAAACATTCTGTAGATTTCTTTAGATTTGAAATCTTTAGGCATCATTGGGATTGAATATGTGTGTTTTCTAAACAAATGTTTCCCTCCTCCCTGCCTCAGTTCTGAAAACTTAATTAAAACACAACTAGAGATGGACCTAAAACATAATCCACATCTGAACAATCTCAGATATTTTGGGAGTATACATCTACATTTAAGGAAATTCACAACTGGCCTTTATTTTATGAAACAGTTTAAACCATCAAATGCATTTTGAAAGAAGATTGGATCAATCTGTTGTGGGTTTACCTCAGACTTTAAGGTAATGTAGACTCTAGATGCTGCAAAAAACATTTGAGAGTTATTTTTTATGTGCATGTTGAGCACCTCTTGATGATACTGAAGAAAGCAAAAAGAAGATTATGCACAAAGACCCACTGAAAAAATACAAGTTCTTTCCTGAACCTCAACACTCTGCCTTTGTGCTGCTAGGAAGACAGTAACACAGGTTGAGTGGATTTTGTTATAGGCTTCTAGTACATAAGCCATAGTCATTGTAGTTGTCAAGGCTGTGACTAGAACTGCAAAAATGCTTGAAAAGATATATTTTCTTCTCAGAGCAGGGAAGAAGATTGCAGTTCTTTTTCTTCCTTCACAGGTCAAAAATGAGCTTGCTGAAAGGCTTCTGTAAAGGAATATTCCATATGATAGGATGGAAAAGTAGATGAGTAGCATTACTAACTCTTCAACATGAAAATGTATGTCCTAGAATATCTTGAAAAGCAAACAGATTTATATGAATTGCAAAAGCTCATGGACAGAAAGTGATTCTGGCCCAGAGATTTCACTACCATAATCCCATTGCCTGCAACAATAATATAGCTTCTGGCTGTGCAAAAGTACTGTCCCCTCTTTTCATTTCCAACATATAGCTCTAGGTGGCCTTAAAATAAATCCTTTACATTTGAAGTGCACACTCCCACTGCTTTCAGTTCAAAACAGATATTTTATGTTGAACTAAGGTTCAACATTTTCTTATAATAGAGAGTAAGATCCTTCAACTCCTAAGTGTGGCAACTAAATCTGCTTGTGTAGCCTTTGCACTATCTGTGAGTAATGGTATCATTTGCCCTTCATTATAACAGTGCAATTTGAGGAGGTGTAATAAATAATTAACATAGATTGTAATAAGCACACTGCAGAGTGGAGCTCATGTGCCTTAATTACATCTAAGCTCCTCTACAAAATGTGGTGTAACTGCTTATCAATCTGTTTTATAACCAAACTTGCTCCAGTCAGATGCTGTAACATGCAATTAACCAGCAGCAATAATAGTTGTTGAAAATTGATAAGCTACTGATAAATGTGGCCTTAACATAAAGTGTACCCAAGAGAACCTTTGTCCTGAAAAAATCTATTTTTAAGAAACAAAAAACAAATATACAGTCTTCCCCATTGCTAACATTACTCAAATGACAAAAATCTAAGCACAAATAGAAGTTCAGACAAAATCAGATGTAGAGATTTATACACTTTTGCTCTATTTGATATATTTCCACTTTTACTTCTTGCTAACATGTTGAGGTACAGAAACAAAGATTTGTTGATTTTTCACCAGGTCAATATAATCATTTTTTGCACATAAAGCAGATCACTTTAGTTTCTCTATTTTGGGAATTTTTGGTAACTTCTGTCAGATCAGAGATGGGTTTATTGTCTTTACCAAAACTAAAGTTTTCTGTACCAATAAAATGTAGATGCCATACCACTGGAGAGAAATTTCCTTTATCAGGTACAAGTCTATGACTTTCTGCCAATAGACATGGAGACAACACACAACTTTTACAATATTTTTCCTTTTTACAACAGTTTTAAGTGAGTTCTGAGGTCCAGAAGTAGAGACTTTGTACTTTAACACAGCACTTTCATACCTACTACCTAGTTTTTAGGAAGCTAGAGAATAGGACATGTTAATACATGTCTTCCCTCTTCCAGATCTGTGGAGTAGTAAGAAAATCTATGTCTAGATGATTTCTAATAGGAAGAACCACAAGTTTCTCCAATGAATTTCTTCACTGTTTATGTTGAAATGACCTTGCTGCATGCATTCACAAAGCAGTTGGAATATCTAGCAATATACTCCTCTATATTTTTTCTTTCTCTTAGTGAATGCGTACTGAAAAGTATTAGAAGTATTATAGGTTCCATGAAGAAACTTCACTCTGTCACTTCTGTGACCCTAAGAAAATAAGAATCTCAGTTTGCACTGCTGTGGTTTTTATTTTCACAAACTGGAAACATTGATTTTTAATTTGTTTATGATATCAGGACAAACATATGATTCCTTCAGCCTGCTGCCATCATTTGATTAATACTCACTTTGTGTCAGTGTTGGCTAAATAAACCCAGTTTGTTCTACTGAAAAAGAGAGAAAGAACTTCCCTTGCTTTGTCCCTAGAAAACCACCTCTAAGTGAGGCCTAAATTATACACAAATTCAGTGATGTGAAAACAGGATGCAAAATATTTGCTTTGAGGATTAGATTGGCCCACATATCTCAGCCAGATGCTCATTCTAAAGTGAAATCATAACAATTTAAAATGTTCACATTGTTAATGTTTCTCTTATTATTTTTTTAGTGTCTTTTCTTATTAATCCAAATTTAGTCTGTAATTACAGAATTACATTATTAGCCTGTAATAAAAGAAATCATCTTATTGAAAAGAATCTAAATGCTCTGTTTGAGAAATCCATTTCCATGACATAAATGAATATAGGTTTAAATATAGTTTGAGGAAACAGAACTACTTCTTGTATTACCCTAGTCTGCCCATTCCCAAGGCTATCTGAAAGTGTATATATACATCCTCAAAAAAAGCCATATTTTCAGGATCAATATGCCAATTAACCACACTTTTACTTGGATTTTCAGGTATGGATGGGCATTTTGTCTTTGCATCTCAAGTCTTTTTACAGTGACTGAAAAGATGCAAGTGTTTTATTCTGTCAGAAGGTGACATGGCATTTGTTACAGAATACATTTGGATTCATCCTAAAAAAAATGGACATGCTTTCTTCCAGTAACTTATAACAAATGTTCAGTTACACATTGAGTAATGATTGATGCTCAGTGCTTTTAGTTGTGTATGCCACTCTCACTCACTGATTAGGGCCATAGTAACAAACAGCAATGATACAAAAAGGGAGAAATGATGCTCACTTTAAATAACATTTTTTTTTGGCATCATAGTTGGCCAAAGCACAGCTAGATGACATTTGTAATGTATGTCACCTTTGTATTACATCAAGGAGAATGGTTTTAAATGCTTTAGTCAAGTGTATATATTGCAAAGGTAATGCACCATGAAGATGGATAACATCCGAAAATGCTCTGTGGAAGCAGTCAATAGTCTTGGATTACAACAAGTCATTGACTACAAAGACATGTAGCTTATTTTGATGTAATATTAGTCCTGAAAATTTGCTCTTTTATCTCTGTTACAGCTTGCTACAATTGAAAATTAGCATTCCTCTTACAGCACTGGAGATCTCTACAAATACTGATGTTTGTTTAATGACTGTTGGATGAATCATTGACCAGTTCTGAACATGTAAAGAGTTTCCAAGTCAGAAAGTTGTAATGATGGATCAAAACTAGCTGGAATCATTTTTCATACTGATCACTCTGAGAGTAAGCTTTTGATTTTCTGTGTTGATTTGTTCTGTAAGCACAAATAGTGTTCATTAGGAGTAAGTTCATTTTAGGATTGTTACTGATTTTTGATATTTTGTTATGCTTGAAATGAGAAATATTTATTACAGTTTTAATACCCTCAGAGTCAGTATTGACTTAAAAGCATTCATCCTGTACTAACTAGAAAAATATGCATTACAAGTTACAGGGCACATGGCTAACTCAAAAACCTAAATTGCATAAGTGTGTTCCACTTAATAATTTGAGGGTGGGTTTTTTTTTTCAAGCCTGAATGAAATAAAAAAAATGAATGTATTACAATATATTGCAGTTGAAAGCTTTCTATTTTAAAATAGTTCAGTCAGACAATTCTCACCTCCAGCTGAGATAAAAGTAGATGTTGTGACACTGAAATTCCTCAGGGCCTGCTACATCAAACTTCTCTCTGGCTCTAAAAGTAGTCATAAATGAGCTTGAATTCATACTTAGAATTCAGGAGTGATGAGATCACACCTTTGTATATACTCAGAGGAAACCTAAATTTTACAGAGAGAAGAGATCTAAATCTGTTGTGACCTGGAGGCTAGTTTCATGGCCTTGCCACCATAGCTGTTTCTGTTTGCTAAATATACTTTATGTCACTCCCCAGCAAGCTAATACATAACTGTTTCATGATCAGAAGGTCTCTAGGAGACCAGCTTGTAACATTTTTTTCAGCTTTCACATATTGAGAGAAACTAGACAGCAGCATACATCTGGAATAATGATAAAACACATAAAAATGATCATAAAAACCAGGAGAGAAAAGTGATGAGCTCCATTTTAAATAGGTAGTGGTCAGTCATCTATGAGACAAATCTTACCTGTGATTAGCACAACTGTCTAGATTTTATACCACCTTAATTCATTTTTTTTCCCAGCCCCTCACACTCTTTCTGTGGTGTTGGCAGTGCTAATGCACTTTCTGAATCTCATACAGGACCAAATCATGCAGTACACATGAGAGCTAAGTACTGTTATCCTGCAAGCAAAAAAAACCCACAGGACCCACATAACTTCATAATATTCTGACTAATCAAAATTACTAGTGGAATTTGGATGGATGACTCTTGAACATGATAATTCATTAATTTTACTGAACAAAGCTATCAGGGGGATATTTGCTTTTTTAACACCAAACAGTAATTTTTATTTGTTTGTCCTTAGCTGAAAATCTAATCATACTATTTCAAATCTAGCTAAACCTGGCTCCTAAAAATCAGCTTGAATTCTTGGGAATTAACACTAATAAATATGCTGACACAAGACAACTGCTTGGTTTAGCCACACCAATATACAGGATCAAGTTTGTTCTTCTTCTCCTTTAATAGCTCTACAGGGGACACAATTATAAAGAGGTTAGTGGAGCTGGGACAGATGCTCCATTAGTTTTAATTAATAGATTGGAATGGACTTCTGTTAAAGCTGGTGAATCTCTGGCAAATTATAAAAGTGTACCCTAAAGGAGCATATCCTTTAAGACAATTTCATTTTTCACAGAGTCACTCTTTTAATAACCACAGAAGAGCAATACAAAATTAAATTAAACTGTTGTATTTGGCTAGGAATAAGTTACTAGCATCACCTAGCTCTGTGACACACTCTACACATTTTCACTCAGGGCTATAAGACTGTAGCAAACAGTACTGTGTTAATACCTATGCCATTTGTGCTCCTCTAACACAGAATTATTGTTGAACATATATAACACTTACTCTCTCTCTTCCTCTCTCCTTTTTTCTAAGGCAAACATTTCCTCATACTCTCCTTTAGCTGAATTGCCTAATGTGTTGGGTTTGTGTGTGCTGGGGTGTTGGTAACAGAGAAGAAGCAATTGGTGTGCTTCCTCTAAGATGCTTTGAGAATCTATCCCAGCTCCAAGTCAGGCTCACCTCTGGCCAAGGCTGAGCCAGTTAGTTCCTCTACAATAACATATTTAAGAAGGGGGAAAATCTGCTGTGTGAGTTCTTTTGTTTTAGGAGTTCTGTTTGAGAGAGGAGTGGAACAGGAGAGAGACAACCATGGGGACACTGAGGTCAGTAAGGATGGAGAAGGGAGACACACTGGAGCAGCCATTCCCTTTTAGCCCATGAGGAGATGTCAGGCTGAGCCCCTGCAGCCCATGGAGCTAAGAGTGGAGCAGAATGCAATCTGCAGCCCAGAGAGAAGCACACACCAGAGCAGAGGACTGATGCCAAAGGAGGCTGTGACTTTGAGGGATGCCTGCACTGCAGCAGTTCATTGCTGGGGGGATTGCAGCCCATGAAAGAGAGCCAAACTGGTGGGAGAAGCCTGTGGAGGATCATCTCCTGTGTGAGGGGGGCACCATGTTGCTGCAGGGGAGGACTGTGAAGAGTTTTCCCCCTGAGAAAGAAGGAGTAGCAGAAACAACGTGGGACAATCTCAAACTGACCACAAAACCCATTCCCTGCTCCACTGCACTGATGGTGGGGAGGAGGTCACAGAGCTGGGGCTGGGAAGAAGGGAGGGGTAGGGGGAAGGTATATATGAGGTCTGATTGTATCTCTTACTGTCCTGCTCTGATTCAACTGGTAAATTGATGGTGGTTTTGCTGTTTAAATTAAACTGGTTTTGTTTCCCTGAGTCGAGTCTGTCTTCTGCATGTGACCATAACTGGTAAGTGAGACCTCCCTGTCCTTTGTCTTGACCCTGGGGACTTGTGTTGTATTTTCTCCTCCCCATTCCACTGGAGGGGGTTAGAAGCAGGCAAGAGACTACATGGTGCTTTGTTACTAGCTGGGTGGGCTTAAACCACAATACCCAAAACCAAATGTCATATGATTTTAGACCTTTGCACACTGGGCTACAAGATAGGCACTAAGCTTGTTTCTAACAGCTGCAGAGCCTGAGGTAGGACTATCCTCATAGGCAACATGAGAAATCTACCAACTGGCAGATTTCTACAGTCTATAGTTGTACTGGATCTGGCTCTCACATTTGACTGATACATTTATACCTTCAGAAAGTCCTTCTTCAGTACTCTGAAATTGCATCCTCCTACCCAAAGAGACTATTAGTTTGGCCACGGGCAAAACACTATGTGGCTGTGAACAAAAGGCTGAAATCCACACTCCCCAAAGTGCAAATGTCACACAAATCTATGCCAAGTGCTTGACTGATTCTAAGGAGTGGGCAACAGATAGCTATGAAAACCAATTTTAAGCTAAGTGCAAGATATTCATCAAAGGAGCTGCTGATTGAACTAGTTCTTGAATCAGTCCAACTCTTTTAAATGGTTACATTAAAACCCACTGATTCAGGAGACAAAAGGTAATTTCAAAACTTTTGCTGGAAAATTATTTTTTTTTCATGTTTTAAAAGCTACTGACAAGACTAATAATTCCAAGTAGCAGAGTGGCACTTATGGAATAACACAAGTACAAGGTTGAAATGAGGATGAGCAAATGACTATGCCAGTCATCATCTAGCCCTACTTGAGTTTTACATTGCTAGATGGAGTGCAAGTCATCAGTTCTTGGGATTAAATGCTTGAGGGTAACAGATAATCCTTTCAATTTCAGCTTTGGTAACTCAAACTCTGGATTTCTGAAGGGAAAAATAAGTATATACAAAAAGAATATGTCCTTTTGTCACGGGATTTTCAAAAGTGTTGAAGTTCTGTGTTTATTGTCTCTATTTTTAGTGGGTTTTGCACATTTGTTTGCACACTATTGCAGAAAACAGAGATGAATGTATCCATCTCCCCATGCTTAAACATCTTTCCCATAGCATTGTATTTCAGCTGAGAACTGCTCTGGGAAGGCATGTGTTGATGGAGATAAATGCAAGGGTCAAAAATGCTAGTCCAGAATAGTCATCAAGAGAGGTAACAGTATCTGAGGCAGAGAGCAAGTCTAGGCTGTGTGACCTGAAACAGACTGGGGAAACATCACACACAGAAGGGGAAACAGATAGAGATTGACTACTGGATGTCAAGGAGCTCAATATCTGGAGAGAAGTTACAATTTGCTTGTTATAGGTCTGTGGGAGCTGTTTTGAAAGTAAAATAGAAAATATGTATCAATATATTTCTGAAAGTTTCTATTGAAGGAATGAAAAAGTCAATGTAAAACCTCACGTCTCAGCATTTCACAAAAGGAAAGAGATCAAACCTGATTAGACTGATAACACTCCAGTTTTACATTCTGTTCAGTATCAATTAGAATGTGAAAAGCTCTGATTCCCTTCCCATTATATATATTTCAAATTAGTTCTGACCTGTATTCTCTCAATAGTCTTTCAAGCAGAATGACAAGGATTCTGACTGAAACAAAGGGAATTAACCTTCATACCTTGTTTGAAATACTTATTTGGACTACTCCAGGGGATTTCAAGGATCTAAATTCAACAAACTTTTCTGCACTTCTATTCATAAATTTTGTAAGTCTTAGTATTTGATTGATTTATTTATTTATTTTTGCAAATGCCTATGAATTCAATAAATAACAGTGACTTTTCTGTTACTCATGTGTGTTGCCTTTCAGTGCAGGAAAGAAGCTGACAGAGACAACATTTTCAGACAAAAATGTTTCCAATTAGAAAATGCAAGTGGCTAGAAGCTGTTAGAAGAGATTTTTGCAGCTTATCTAAGCCCTTGCCATTCCAGTCAAGAGCACTGACTCCTCAGATGGTCTATTCCAGTCTTTTCCCCCTTTTCCTCATGAAAGCCTTTGACAAGTTTGTTGCATTTCATTTCAAGAGAGGAGCTGGGTGGGAATCAAATCAGAAATTTTAGTCTTTCACTAAACCCCTTTTCCACTTTCTTATCTCAAGAGGATTGTTTTCACATCAGTTTCTGATTTCCAGCTGGAAGTGTTTGGGGAGTTGCTGTGGAGGAGACATAGGGAGAATGGATAGAGGTGAACATTTCCCATCTCATGCTCCTGTTGCAGAATCTCACAGATCAAGGACTTTCCTACAGAGAAAGCAGCAGGAACCTAGTAGAATACTTTTCCATCATTTGGAAAAGTCTCTAGGATACTTTGAAGAGTGGCTTGAACTGAGACACTTCATTGTATGCCCTATTATTTTATTTTGAAGCCCAACTGGGTTTTTTTTGGGGGGGGGGTATTCATACTCTAGTGCATTCCACTTACTCCAATGCACTGTTCTTCTAATACTTGTGTTATATCAAAGCAAAGCAAACATTTCCTTGAAGAAAACAAAATTTCTTGGAGAAGAAAGTGAGTTTTTCCCCCCTCATAGATTGCTTTTTTGGAACTACCCAACAATCTACAAATAAAAGTAGCATTTTTCTTTCTTTCTTTCTTTTTCTCTCTTTACCCTTTTTAGTCCTCCATGTAATTAAAGAATAAGCAGTTGCAGTGCAAGTAATCCTAAACTACTAGATCATGCCCATCAGGTCTTTGGCTTCACTGCCAAACCTCTCACCAAGTCAACTTATTGATGAGGAAGCATTCTTTCTTTTGTGGAATAAAAATTAGCAGTAGGCAGTGGCAAAATTTCCTCAACTTGAGAGCAGACAACAAAACTTTCAAATGAAATAACTTTCTTATTTTCTCTTTTTTTTTCTTCTTAGTCCTTATCCAAAAGATAAATGACCTTGCTGTCAGAGCAATGTAAAAAGAAAAATGAAATCAGTGGCATGCAGACCAGCACTGTGTACCCTGCTTCCTAATATACTAGGACATAAATATAGCAAACATCTCAAAAATAACAAATTTAGGTCTTTGTTTTCACTGACTTTTTTTTTAAATACAGCCTCACTTGGGAAGAAAAGTAGCAAGGGAAGAATAACAGAATAAAACCTTGGTCTTCATTATGCAAAACCTGTATCCTAAAGATCTTAACAGTGCTGTGCCTTCTGTATCATGTTTATACACAACAATCTCATGGGAATTGAAGTAAAAATTCACTAGCTTGTTGNTCTCCTCACCATCACCATCCACTATCTGGGCTTCCTTCACTTTTCACCTCATCTGCCACCTCATCTTGACCAGACTGAACCCTAGCAGGTTTTACTGCGAGTGAGGGGGGTGGGAACCGGGAGGGTGTGTAATACCCTGTGTTTTTCTTTTCCACTGTTACACATATATTTTTCTATGTTAAATAATTATTCTTTATAACTCAGCCTCTGTGTTCAGTGATTTCTTTCCTTTTGTGAAAGGGGGAGGCTCTAAAGGCGCTTCCTTCTGAGTTTGTCCTCCCAAACCAGGACACTTGTGTTGTGAGATTAGGCAGTAAGTCAAGCTTTCAAGTAGAGCTGGGTCTCACTTAAAATGTGACCAGCAATATTTCTGTAGGATACAGGTTGTAAGGCCACTTTCATCATAATTCTTCACTCAGTGTCTTTTAAATTTTCTCATTTAATGGGATGGTCAATCTCTCCTTTATTTTTAGAGTATATCTGCTTTTGGGTGCTTCTGGGCACAAAAAAAACAAACAAACCCTCAAGGTTTTAGGTTTCAAAGTTAAGGAAATATTTATTTAGACATATTTTAAAGTAGTGAAGAAAACCCCCCATATTCTTTGAGAAGTAGACAATTTCTTCTGCAGCTAAACTGAATGCATAAAGGCTCAGTGCTTCAGCTCAAGCAAATTTCAATTAGTCAACAGAGCTTCATTTATTCACATGGGCCCTGCCTTTCACAATACCAGATGTAAGTGTTAAGTAATTAAAATAAGCATGAGCAAGAGGGTGTTTCTAAAGTTTTGGGTAATCTCTGTATCCTGAGACCCTAAAAAAATCTTTTACATGGACTTTAATTTAGTCTGCAGTGAGCTAGAAACTCTGTGCCTGTTTTACCCCCACCTTGCATATTTACAGATGCTATCATGCACTACTTTTAAAGCAAACCTGACAATGACTCTCCAGATCCTGTCAAATCACCTGCAAACTCTCCTCATTGTATTTCTTGCCTCTGGAAAAGCCTCAGAGAACAAATAGGTCTTGTGGCATGCCTGAGAAATCAGCAAGATTCAGGCTCTGCTGAAGCGAGGCAAGGAGCAAATCCTGCAGTTAAGGACCCATCATGGATTATGCCTTGACTCCACCCCCTGGTGATTAAGCCAGGAGCCTGTTACCTTGAGCATGTTGAATGATCTCAACTGTCATGGTGTCATTTTTAAACACCCCAATGCACATTTTCCCAGCACAGCTTGGCAGGGACAGGTGTTACTGCTGAAAGCATTTGCATGCAGAAGATGGTCCACGTGGCACTGAGGTATTTGCAGGCTTAATCCTCCAGGAACTGAAAGGACAAATAATAAACCTGTTGTTTTAATGTAAGAAAGAGCAGACTTCTGTGGGTGAAATAATTTCGAATCCACACGTTGCAGCTTCTGTAATTTTTGCTACTTTTTGCAAATCTCTGCTCCTGTTATTCTACATTTATAGTCATTTGTACAGTGGTTAGCACCACAGCATTAGAAGGATGTAGCTGCAAAGAAATTGCACCACAGTGAAAAGAGGTAGCACTGAAAACTGTCGAAAATTAAACAGGTTCACCATGAGTCAGCAGTGTGCTTTTATGGTCAAGAAGGCCAATGATATTCTGGGATGCATTAAGAAAATTGTGACCAGCAGGTCAAGGGAAGGTTCCCCTCGCCCTCTACTTTGCCCTAGTGTGCTCACATCTAGAGTATTGTGTCCAGTTCTGGGCACCTCAGTTCAAGAGAGACAAGGAACTATTGGAGAAAGTCTAACAGAGGTTACAATGATGCTGAGAGGACTGCAGCATCTTTGTGAGGAGGAAAGGCCAGCCTAAATGATGACTTTATCAGTTCAAAAGTGAACTAACAAGCAAGCATATATGCTTATAAGGGAATGAAATCCCAAGAACCCCATATACTCATTTAAATACTTTTAATCTAATCAGGAAATGATGAATGTGTTTGATATTAGTTCAAATTAGAAATATTGTCTCAATAAAATAAGGTTATGTTTGTCATCATGTTTCAAATCAGCACCTTTATTCCAGTAACCCTTCCTTAATTACTTGTAATCATACCTTACAATAGACATCTATATTTTTTCCTAAGAAAATTAGAAGGTATAAAGCAATGACTAACATCATAAAATACAGCAGAGAGAAAGGCTGCTGTCTGATTTATGTTTTCTTATTATGATAATGATTCGCATTCGTCACTCAGGGTGAATTAAATCCACCATAACAACTGTTAGAAACCTTTGTATAATTAAGAGGAACAAAAATGTGTTAAAAAAATGTTTCTTGATAATTACTCTTGATAATGAAAATGATATTTCAGAATGTGATTTTTATGTTGTCTTAATATTGCTGCTGATGCAATTTACAGAAGAATAAATTATCAGGAGATGTTATATACCACTCAGTGTGAGAGAAACTGCCAGTTTTAACCTAGCACTTTTCATCTCTTCCCAATCTTGCATAAATGAAATGTTCCATAATGATCTTTTTTTTTCTTTTTCTGATATTACCTCTCAGTTGCATTCATCTAACAGGTACCCCATAATAATATACCATGTCCCTAAGTATTACATCTATATGTTTTTTGGAATACCTCCAGGGATGGTGACTCCATCACTTCCCTGGGCAGCCTGGGCCAATGCCTAACAACACTTCCAGTATTTTTCCTAACATCCAATCTAAACCTCCCCTGGGGAGCTGAAATTTAAGTCTGGTAACAGAAGAAGTGGGAAATGAATTTCAGCAATCTCAAATTTCAGTGGAGTTCTGCTCCAAAATAGCCACAGCTAAAATGTAATTGCCAAAAATAGACCAGCCAGTTCACTTAATTAGGTAAATAGAAAATGACTGCTCAGTCCTGGAGAGAAAATGCACAGATTTTTTAGGATTAAACTTGGAAAAGTATTTGTGTTGCATAGTTTGGCTGAATAGTATTAGTCTCTTTGGATTGTCTCCATACCTTGGGAAATCTAGACACCAGAATTAGGCATTTTGTTCTGACCTGACAAGCATAACCCTGTGCATCAGAAGAATAAATTGTCGATGTACAGAGTAGTTCTGGCATATTTATCTGTATCTGTAAATCAAGAGCAACCAAGAACAATCCTGTAATGCCAAAGCAGATATGATTTAGATGAAAATGTAGACTTAGTGTGTCCATTGAAATTGGTAACTGTTGGTTTACCGTCAGGGAGAGCTGGCACATTTTTACTACACCACTTTTGTGGATGTTCATCCTGTTGCTTATAAAAGAAAACAATAATCTACTTGGACACAATCTTACCCATGGAAAGACAGATGGATGTGAGATGTAGTTTGTCTCAGTACATTGTCTATAAAAGGAACAGAAGTAAGGACACTTTTGGCATTTTCAAAGGTTTGTGTGTGGAATGTGTTGTTAATTTCCTGTCCACAGCTTAATATTCCCTAATTTTATCATATTTTACTCTGTGTATCTATGCCCTGGCAGAAGCTGATCTCTTTCCCAGGGGAACTGGAGTTCTTTCCCCTTGCTGGAAGAGGAAATATTTTTATGCATAAACAGCAGTGTTTAAAACCTGTGAGACTTGCTGGAGAGCTGAGTAATACACACGAAAACATCATTGTTCATTGCTTTATCCCTGGAAATCAACACACACAGAATAATAACATCAGTTGATGAAGTGATTATATGCTTAACCTCATAGCCTGTACAACTCAAATAAATTGCTTCTGCATCTGACATTAAAGAAGAATTGGTTAATTTAAAACAACAACTAAAAAGAAAGACTGGGACTGTGTAGAAGTATTTCATTAACTTAGATTTCAAGGACATTTTAAGAAGATGAAAATTAATTAGCTAAATTAAAAACTGTCTTTTTGTACAGCTAAAAGGATTGATATCTTAGCAATAGCTTGAACTTTTCATAAAATCAATCACTATTAGTTGGGATATATGCAAATAGATGTAAGTGTACCTCTAAGATCATGAAGTCCAACCATACCTATCAGTAACATACCAAACATTTCAAATGAAACTAAGTTCTGGCTGCTTGTAATGTTCACATATTAAAAGAAATAATGTTTGCCTAAGAGTGAGAACAAATTATTGTGCAATATTGGTATTAAATAATGTATTTCATTAAAAAAAAAGATAGTATTTGTACATATTTTCTTCCTTCTAAAATTGTATTTTTCTTTAAGTTTCTTTTGAAATTAACTGATCTAATAATTTATATTTAGAGCTGGCATCATTTATTCTTCTGATTCTAGGTGGATTTCAGTAATCCCAGGCCAATATTCTGCATGGAGAGATGATGCAGTTCTTTTGCTTCACGTGCAGCTCCTAGCACACAACAGCTAAGTAAATGTTGCTGACCCAGGTCTGTGCTTTTGGTTCTGACATAAGGAGCAGTGAAGTCTCTGAAAAGAAACTGCTCTTGGTCTTTGACAAGACCTATCAACTTAAACTTACACTGAAGATAGATTAGGGAAAGAAGATCAAACAAAGACAATAGCGAAAATTGGAGCAAAAGAAATGCCCATTTTAAAATATTGGGAGTATTCTCCTCAAGGTGTAGTAGATGCAATCAATCATATTCACTCATCCATATTGATGCTGAATTTATGCCCCAAAAGGCACAATGGAACTGCTTAGAGACAAGTTTTAGCCTTTAAGCAGCGAGGTATTTATTTCAGTCAACGTTGGGGAACTTCCAACTAACGCCAGACAAAGAAGTTCCAAAGCAGTCAGTGAAAAGCTGGGCTCTTTATACATAATTTCTACAAGAGATAACCTCATCTTTACATGCATATTTATATTATTGCAACATCTAATTATAATATTCATAGCAGGCAGAGTTAGGGTGGAGTCAGGGGCAAGAGTCATCATGTTGGGGAGATTCCTGGTGGTACTTCCTGTTACTTCAGTCTCAGGAGTTGTCTTTTTGCTCCTCTTCCTCAGGTAAACTTCTGAACTTTCCTTAATTCTGCTGACTCCAA
The DNA here is from genome assembly GCA_013396975.1 of Bucco capensis. Lineage (NCBI taxonomy): Eukaryota > Metazoa > Chordata > Aves > Piciformes > Bucconidae > Bucco > Bucco capensis. The sequence continues at coordinate 38,100 of VWZO01018927.1, read as the reverse complement.
TGTATATTTGGCAAGAGTTTCTGGGCTCCTGCCTTTCCCTTTCCCCTTATCTCTCAGTGTTCCTCCCTTATGTCTATTTATGTATGTGTGGTAGCATTTTTGGTGCTCGTTATTTTCCTGTGTTCTTACTTTATGTTCTTTTTGTGTCAGTGTGTTTGGCAAAGGGTTATCTTTAGCTAGTCCTTGAATCTTGGTTCTTCATTTCTTAGCCCAGAGCATGCATTCTGAGTTAACTCTTCAGGTCTTGCTCTGTTTCAATGTGTTGACATAGAGTTGCTGGTTGCCCACTGGAAATGAGAAAATAATTAGTTGCCTAAAGTAGGTTTTAGCTTTATTTAAAATACCAGTAATGTATAACCACAGTAACAATTTACATGCATTGCTGATTAATGGAGAATTATACTGAAATACAGACTAACAGTATATTTATTATCTGAAAATTTGATTAAAACCAAAACAAAACAAACCCTACCCTTCTCTTCGTAGATCTTAAGTGTTGGCTTGTTTTTAAATTCTCTTAAATTAGTTCCTGCTTTATTACTACATTAATGATAGTCAAAACAATTTGAAAATGCTTAAGAGCAATAGCGTGTGGCTTGCTAATGGAAAATGACATTTTCCTCTTAGTCTCAAATTACCTAGAATCTCATTTCTTTTGCTCTGAAATGTTTTCTAGCATTAGGTAAACTAACTATGACATCTACATCTTTGAGTTGCAAAAATAGTGATAGGAATAAATAGGTGACAGCTATTCATAATAAATAAGGTAATTTAAAAACAAAAATAGGTTAGAAGCCACATGTGACTACTGCTAGAACAATTTCAGGTACACACCAGAATGACAGAAGTGGCAAGATATTAAACAGATGTATTGTCTTCCATGTGCTAGGTTTATAGAAGAAAAGATTATTTCCAAACTCATTTCAGTCATAATTGAACTATTCCCCGTGAAAGATAAATTTTCACTAAATTGCACTTTGACATTTTCATGGCTTTGGCTTGGCTTAACACTGTGTGAATTAAGTGCCTGAAATATTCCGTTCATTTCAGTACAGGGAGATGCACATGGAATTCTGAGAGGTTAGAATTTAAATTTAAATTAAGTGTAAGCTTCACAAATATTCATCCATATGCAAAGAAAAAAAAAATTCAAACACAAAAAGTAAACAAAAATCACAAATCAGTCCCATCCCCTTTTAGATAACTTCAAATTGAATTCTTCCTTAGTCTGTCTAATTATTATCAACCTCATCTTTTGTTTTCTATGGTTCATATATCAGATTGGAGAAGTCAGCATGAGCCTCCCTGAGTTCACTTTTTTCTGAGTGCTACAACTTGTACTGTGATTTCATGTGTGTTACTGTAACAAACCAAGATACTTCATTTCGTTTCCAATATACTAATCTGTTGCAGAGTTAATAAACTACAGAATCATGAAGGTTGGAAGAGACCTCTAAGATCATCAAGTCCAACCATCTACCTATCACTCCCACGCCACTAAACCATGTACCTAAGTAACACATCTTTACACTTCTTAAATACCTCCAGGGATGGTGAATGCACCACTACCCTGGGCAGCCTGTGCTAATACTTAACAACCCTTGCAGGGAAGAATTTTTTTCCTGACATCCAATCTAAATCTTCCTTGGTGCAATTTAAGGCCATTTCTTCTTGTCCTCTCACTGTTAACCTGGGAGAAGAAACCTACCCTCATCTCACTCCTTTAAGGTAGTTGTAGAGAGAGATAAATAGTAATTACTCTAGTTCATTCTTTGTTTCCTTCCTAGAAATTATATCAAATCCCTAAAATGTTTCTCCCTATTCCAAGGAAAGAGATGCCAATGAACTGTGATGCATTTTGAGTTGCAAATTGTGATTGTGCAGTGGCAGCAGCTGAGAAGGCTTTCTTAATTTCCTGGGGTTTTTTGCATCAAGTTTAGGTACTTAAGCAAACTCCATTTGGTCATGTCTTCCATCACTTTATTGCTATTTAAATNTGATTTTCACACTGTGCCTGCTATTTAAATTAAACCCTAGAAATCTAAATCACCACTAACTGACAGTTGTCACTGTACCAACTGGCTCCACTATGATTTCTTGGCCCCTAGCTTGCCCTGGTGGCTAGTGGGACAGCAGTAGCAGGGTGAGATTGCAGCATTGGAGCACACCAGGACCCCTGGACCTGCAGGGACAGGCAAATGTCCCCTTGCCAGTGGAGCAGTCCACAGCCCCTGGCAGTGCATGTGTCACCCTGCTCTGAGCCACATGGCCTGGTGATGGTATGGAGAGGACTTTGCCAGCTGCATAGCCCATGCCTACTGCTCAGCCTCCTGCTCAATGACTGCAGGCAAGGACAAGATTTGGCTTGTAATACTTGGGTTTTTTTTTCAACCAGCAAGTTTTTAAAACACACCTATTCTGAGGTAATCCTTTGCTTTAACTGTTCAACATGCAGGTGACACTTTATCCACCTCAGTCCCTCGTTTAGCTGAGGTGTGAAACTGCAAAATGAACCTTTACAGAATAAAATTCACTTGATAAAAACACTAAGTGCATCTGTGAGTTGTGAAACACATGATATCACATTCCTTCCTTAACAATTTTTCCTCTCTCTCTGATTACATTCAAGAAAAGGAATTTCTGCTGATTTTTTCAGGATTCTGCCTTTGTGTTTTAGTGATAGTTCAACATCTGGGAGACTATTTTCTGTGTTATATCACATTTAGTGGTGAACATATAATGTTGTAACTACTGAACAGCAATAAAATTCTTTTAACATTTTTGTTCATATTTATTTCAAACGAAAACTCAGTTTGACCCAACACACAACATTTTTATTTGATTTCACGTGTCTGCAACAAAAGGGAACTAATGAAGGCAAGAATCTACACTTCATGTTTTTCGTAAAGCCAGAGATGGTAGCAGTGTTCCTGTGCTTCCCCAGAATTTAAAGACTCAGGGCACCAACCACTGGTTGCATGACACTATTAATTTCCTTGCCTTTGTCCAAAGAGGTTTAAATCCATGTTATCTACTACCCAGGAATATGCATAGTTCACTATGATGAATTGTGGACAGATTTTAGGTACTCCAGCTGCTCCTTTTCTGTGGATTTTTGTTTATTGATTTGGTTTTGTTCTGTTGGTTTGGTGTTTTTTCAGTAGAAAGCCACAGTGACCAGTTCACACGTATATAGGATTTATACCTAGGTGTTCTACTAAGGAAGCATAAAAATAGTTTGTATTATTTGTTCATAGCCACACTTAAATCATAAAGAAAAATTCAAAAGCTTTAATTTGACCTAATTGTTTGATTCTTTTTCTTTGCTTTTTTTTTTTCTAAGATATCCAAAATGACTTAAAATACTCTGTTTTGGATCTGATAAATGTCTTGCCTGAGTTAAAATGATTATTTTCTTCCTTATTCAGTTGACTATAACTTACAGAGTTTGCCTGATGTTTTGCCACTAGACTGAAGAATTAATTGTTGTAAAGACTATGTGGGAGTATTCCAACTTCTTTCATTCAGTGAACTGGGAGGTAAGGAGAAAGTAATTAATTTTTTTGTAGTTAAGACATGAGTTCTTCATTTCTTAAGCTTTTAAGCCTTAAATTTATATTTCACACCAGTGTTTTCAGAGTATCCATTAATTTTGAATGTGTTAACATGTTATTGCATAATCAGAAACTCAATGCTTTCGAAAATCTTCATGATTTTCTTTATCCATACACTAATAGTAGATAAGAAATTGTAAGACAGAGTGCTTTGTGCTGTGAAAGGCCAAATATTTCTGCAATTATCAAATAGCAATTGCTCTAAAATGTTCTTATTAAAAAAAAATAAATAAAAAGTTGTTCCTTTGGCAGTCATAATATGATAATTCCACAATATTTCAAAATAAAAACCCAGTTCTAGGATCATCTTTCCCTCACAACAACAAATCAAATTGTGCTTTGCAGAACTGTGGGATTTATCTGATTCCTTAGGTCATATTTTCTCCCTTGATGCTCCTAGAGTTTCTCAAAGCCAAGCATGATCTAATAATGTCTAATGCTTTATCCTTGGATCTAGTTGCTAGGTATAATTTGAACTGTTGTAAACTGTTCAAATTATCATCTCTCAGCTGGTTAATGAACTCAAAATGATCTGGTAGCAGTTTCTAGTTCTAACTAACTTCTCTAAAAGGGATAATTCATTTGTTTCCAAGAGGATATGTTGTCTATTCAATGGATAGATTGCCTTGTGCAGACCTATGTCTTATTTCAAATGCATCCATGGTTACATTAATTGTGACAATGTTGTTAGAAAAAGTGGAATTAATACTGAAAAGTGCAACATTTTTCCATCAAATTACAGTATAGCTCAGCTTTCTGAAGTTGACACTGTCATCAATTAATAACAGGCTCATGTAAAAGTAGTAATTTTCACTATGAAGGGCAGTTCCAAGCAAGTTTCCCTAATGATCTTTATAGTTTCTTTGACATTTAACATATAAGTAAATATTGCAGAGAACATATTTAGAAGTGAGGGGACAGAGTTCATCAAAATGAATGTGTTTAAGCTTGGTACTTAACCTCAGAGAGGTGTAAAGATGTGCCATGATACTGAGTGGTTAGGCAATAAAATGGCAGATGGAGCCTGAAGACAATTACTGCATAGTAATGCTCACAGGAGAAAACATTTCATCTGTACGTGGGAACACAGTGATGAGTTCCAAATTAGCTATCACCTCTCAGGAAAAAAAAAAAATCTCTTGAAGTCTTTGTGGATAAAGATTAAAATCTACCTATCTTGGGCATAGAGTCAGCTCTGGTCCCTCAAAATCAGAATAAAATGGAACTAGAAAATACACAGAGAAGGATACAGGATGGTCTGATAAAACTGAGAGATTAAAAGTGCAAAGATTGGAAAAGAGAAAGGAGTATTAAATAATGATTTTTTTTTTTTTTCCCTGAAGAAGACACATATTTAGAATAAACTAACAGAAAAGAGTTTCACACAATTGAATGGTCTTCCTCATTCTGTAGAAATAATTTCCACATTTTTCTGAAGGATAAAGGGTCTCTGAAAGGTTTAGTAGAGGTTCATGAGGTAAGCTACTCAACCATGGCTATTGAGCAGAATAGTTTGCATTGAACTCAAGTTGCACCAAGGGAGGGTTAGATTGGAGATCAGGAAACACTCGTTCCCTGCAAGGATTGTCAGGCATTAGAACAGGCTGCCCAGGGAAGTGTTGGAGTTACCATCCCTGGAGGTATTTAAGAAGTGTATAGACATGTTACCAGGCACAGTCTGAAAATCCNGTTCGCGAAGCCTAGCCATACTAGACATGGTACTCAAGGACATGCTTTAGTGGTCTGGGAGTGATAGGCAGATGGCTAGACTTGATGATTTTGGAGGTCTTTTCCAACCTTAATGATTCTGTGAACATCCAGTTGGATGAACTGTTAAGTGGCAAAAGCTTTAAGGATAGATTAAGGGAGAATCACTGTGTCCTTGCTTTGTTCATCAGCTCCATCTCTGTGTGTTACCTACTGCAGTATCATCATCTAGAAGGACACCTGAGCCTGACACAGCTTAGCAAGTTTCATATTCTTGGAGTTTATCCTAAACAGGCTTAAAAAAAAATAAGAGAAGAGATGCCACCATCCTCTCTATTAAGCCATACCAAAACTACAAGGGCTTAGTCTATATATGAATGAAAAATGTTGCTCCTATCAGCAAGAGAAAGATTTCAAAGTGTAACACTGCTGAATATTCAGCCACAGATTACTGAATAGCAACCATTTACTTCCTGTAATCCTTTCATTTTGATCTTTCTCAGTGGAAAGGAGTTCCCAGGGAGCAGCAGCCTGTTCTCTACTTCAAATTCAGAAAAGTTTCAAAAAGAGAAGAGGAAGATTGCCTGGAGCCTTTTAAGCTTTAATGCTCAGATTCAGACCATTTTGACTTAAGGGCTTCTGAAAGCTACTGCAGGCCATAGATAAATTGCAAAACAAGTAAAAGAGAAAAATTGATGTACAATTATGCATCTGCATTTACTGGATTGGAACTCAGGAGGGAACAAGTCCAGCTGAAGAGGCTGTAACAATCAGATGGCACATGAAATTCAGTTAGCTCTGCTTGACAGAAAGGGTGAGAAATTACCTGTATGTCCAGATTGGAATATCCTAGATTAATGCTGTTTCCAAAATTCTTCCTTGCCTATATATTACAGGAAGATTTTGGAAATTATGTTTATGATTCAGAATAATGCCATCCTATTACTCACTTCTAAGGTGTCCCTGAAAAACATTTAATCATCATTCTGAATATGTTTTTTGGCTTAAAGATTTTGTTCTAAGCATTCTGTACTATTAATGTGTTGGGGGTTGGTTTGTTGTTGGGCTTTTTGGTTGTTTTGGATTTGGTTTGGGGTTGATGTTTCTTTGTTTGAGGTTTTTTTTTTTACCATTCTGAATTCATGACTTTCTGCTTCTCTACTGGTAGAAGATATTTCTGCTCTGCTGCTTCCTTGGGAGATTTCATCATGCAGAATAAATGATGTGGGTACCTCAAATTAGATTGGGTTTATGCCCTGCATTGGCAGTCCATTCATGAATGAGGCTGCTTAGCATCACCTTCATCAAATAAAATACCTTCAGGACAAAACAGGGCTGTAATCTCTAAGTATGCAAAGCAAAAAGTACCTAGTGCATTCACCCGATAAACAGGCAACTAATGTGCTGCTCAGATGAGGAAGTTCCTAAAATCTATTTCAAAAAAAGTCTTAATTAAAATAGGTTCAATGAGCTGTGGCTTAAAATGATGCTTCTATTTTCTTTTTACAGTGTCATGGGGTTGTAGCACTGCATTAAAGGATAAAATGTGCTGTGCTGACTTCAGAGCACACAGGACACTGACAGATGGACACATATTCATTTTGAAAGGAAAGAAAAAGAAAAAAAACAAAAGAATATGTATGTTTTACACTGACAGGTTCCTAACCAAATTATGCATCAGCTTTGTAGAGATTTACACACCAAGGATATATGGATTCAAAATGTTGGGTCCTTTAAATAAAAGCAATAGGGAGTTGGGGCTCAAGGTGTGTATGAGAACTATTAGTGACTGAAGCTAATTCTGCTTCTGTCTCTGATCCTTGGTTTGAGTTTATGGGATTCACATCTCCTTCTAGAGTCTGCTTTGTCATCAGTAAAATGCAAATATTTGCAAGCAAATGTTTTACAGGAATATAGTAAGAACTGATTTGCAATGGTTTATTCAGTGCTTTGATGATAATTGGGTCAGATTGTTCCTATTTTGCCTCACTGTTTTCTTTGTAACTATTAGATGAGTAATTATTATTATTAGGCAGAGTCTAGTCACTAAGAAGAAAATATCTAAATTTCTTCCTTCCTTCTGCTCCAAAACAGAAAAACTGTAACAGATTAATTTAAATCATATTGTTTATGTAGCATCTAAAAGTAGATGAGCAAGTAGAATATGTTGAGGTAGCTGAAATATACTGAACTAATACTGGAGTCTGTAAAGACAATCCCACTTTATGTATAATCCATACTAAGAGTCTAGCTTCTCCTTGAAGAGATGTTGGTATCTGGAATTCTTCACCAAAATGAAGATGATTTATTTTTGCAATTCAAGAGAAATTAGAGCACAGCTATGCTTACTCAGATCTATATTTAATAACTTTGAAAAAGAGTAAATATTAGTTAAAAATCTGCTTTGAATATATCTGCCACAGCAAATGCCCTTTATGCAAACTTTTTCAGGGCAGAATGTGCTGATGCACTTTTCCTCCTGTGTCATTGCTAAATAGCCTTTTAAATGTGCCTTTGGTGACAAATGATTTTGCTTATTTCTGACAAGCTTGAATCCTGTTTGAAAGCAACAAACCAATTCCTGTCTCCTGCCTAGCTGGCTTCATGCTGTACTCCAACCTCACCTATCCAAGAGGCCTAGGAAATATCAAAGAAACCCTACAGTGAATCAGAATGAAATATGTTCAAAGGGTGAGATCTCAGACTTGTAGGTAGCAAAACAGAAATCCCTTGATGTTTCCTCTGTCTTTTGTTTTTCAGATGCTTGGGGACATATATCTCTTTGGGGCTAAAAACAAAAAAAAGAGAAAGAAAAAGACAAGAATGTCTAATTCTGTAAAATGGAAAGTCTTCCCTTTGACCCTTCCACATTAAATTGCATTCTCTTTTAAAATATATTGAGATATTGCCTGTGGAAACAACCCCAAATTAATCCAGCTAAGCAGGTACAAGGCAGTTGTGTTGCTTAGACTTTTACTAGAACTAAATCAACTCTGGCAAGTGTGCTACTAAACCAATCCAAACAAGATTGGAGGTAATTTCTCACTTCATATTTGGAACCTGCCAAGAATGAAATACACTACTTCTTTAGAAAGGTTTCTAGAATGGTGGCTCAAAAAATTATTGAAAAGGTAATGCAAAGCTGATCAAAAGGTTACTGTAGACTAGTTTACCAGGTAGGATTGACCATAGTAGTTTTAACTCAACAGAACTATCATAACTGCCTGTAACTTTCTGTGTGTTTTTCAACATGTGGTGAAGAGAGAGATTAACTTAGAGACCTAAGCTTCTCTCCCTATTGGGCAGCCCTGACCTCCAGGAGGGATTTGTCCCTGTATCCAGGTTGTCATCCTGACTTTGGGTGACCAGCATGGGCTGAATTAATGACCCTAAACTCAAGCCTGGGTGCTGGTAGCAGGGAGCATTAGCCTGAGGTGTGTGCTGCTCCTACTGAGAGGAACAGTAATATGTGCAAGCCAGAGAAGGGTTTTGGCCTGACACTGAAAATCCCTGCCCTACCCATCAAGGATTGCTATCAGGGGAGGCTGGCTGTTTGTTGTGAATGATTGATGTATTAAAAATGGCAAAATACAGACATTCTGCTCAGGAAGGACTCCATTTTCTACACTGCACGATTCACAAGGAGAGCCAGATACAAACTTTCTTTCAAAAGATCATCCTGGAGGTCACACAAAATGTGGCAAGGTATTACAGGAAACCAATGGAAAAGGTCTTACCATTGGTGACAGCAATTTTTATAATACCTGCTCAGTTAGCAGCTTCTTCCTTTCAATAAGAGAAGGATTTTAGTAGCTAGCAAGCCATGCTGGGCATCTATCTTATCATCTAATGAAAACATTCCTCTCTCCTCCTTTAATAATCATAAATAAATTCAAAATATACTAGATATTGAGAGAGAAAGAAAGGATTCATCCATCCTACTTGGATTTCATATATGATAACTTATACACATTGAGAGAGAGAATGGATTAATCCATATACTCAAATTCCTTCTGCAGAAGCAGCAGAGAAGCTTCATTTAACTTTTTTTTCCCCATTGAAACACTGATTTTTTTTTTTTTCCTTCTTGACTCTTATCTAGAGTTAGGCTATCAAGTGAAATGTAAGATACTGCAAAAGAAAGTATAAATCATCCATAAGAAAAATAATTCCCTAAACTGTGTTATACACCACATTTGAATGCAATTATGAATTTACCTACTTTTGACTTCTGTTATCTATCTTCTTTGATATGTCTCAGGAATAAAAGCTGTAGCAGTCAGCAAAACTACAAAGGCAAAAAAAAATAAAAGAGTCAAAAACTTATACAGTTATATGTGCTGCTAGAAAGCAGGTACTTTTGAAGTTGCCATGGCTTTTGACAAGCCTNCATCATCTAATGAAAACATTCCTCTCTCCTCCTTTAATAATCATAAATAAATTCAAAATATACTAGATATTGAGAGAGAAAGAAAGGATTCATCCATCCTACTTGGATTTCATATATGATAACTTATACACATTGAGAGAGAGAATGGATTAATCCATATACTCAAATTCCTTCTGCAGAAGCAGCAGAGAAGCTTCATTTAACTTTTTTTTCCCCATTGAAACACTGATTTTTTTTTTTTTCCTTCTTGACTCTTATCTAGAGTTAGGCTATCAAGTGAAATGTAAGATACTGCAAAAGAAAGTATAAATCATCCATAAGAAAAATAATTCCCTAAACTGTGTTATACACCACATTTGAATGCAATTATGAATTTACCTACTTTTGACTTCTGTTATCTATCTTCTTTGATATGTCTCAGGAATAAAAGCTGTAGCAGTCAGCAAAACTACAAAGGCAAAAAAAAATAAAAGAGTCAAAAACTTATACAGTTAGATGTGCTGCTAGAAAGCAGGTACTTTTGAAGTTGCCATGGCTTTTGACAAGCCTCTAAGCTTGGAGGAATGGCTGGCACCCCAGAAGGCTGTGCTGCCATCCAG
>VWZO01018927.1:12147-27429 GCA_013396975.1 Bucco capensis | reverse complement strand
TTGGCTTTTCCTCTGCAAGGTGCAGCTGTCAGCATGGCTCAAATATCAGATCACTGCAAATCTCTTTCTTAGTAGTTTTGACATGTCGAAAATCTTTTAGAAACAGTATGACTTGGGTTTATCTTTCAATCTTTTAAAATAACCACAGAAGTAGTATTCTGCTTTTCCCTCCTTGTCCTCTCCCAGCCCTCTCCAAGGAGTAATCATCCAGGACATCTTTGAAGTGCAGAAACCTTATCCAATTGCAAGTCTCATGTATTTGATTCAGTTGGTGGAGTTTTGGCTCATGCAGAGTACTACAAATCTTTAACTTCTCTATTGCATGTCAGAGAGGCAGTTTAAGGTGATTTTATCCAGTTTCCTTGTGCATTAAGGACAGATGATATTAATAAATTAGATTGCCTGCTGTTCTACCCTATGTAGTTATTGGCATGTGTCATGTTTCTATCAATAGACTCTTTGATAGTTTACTCCTGGGAGTAACGTTGCAGTGCAAGAAAAATCAATACTAGTTCAGATTTGGTGTCTTTTTTGGACACAACAGCTTAAGATAAAACTTCCATAATTGACCTTTCGATAGATGGCCTCAGTCAGTGACTCAAGATGTAGCAAGAGAAATCAACAGATGATCCTAAGGCTCCCAAACACTAGATGCTTCCCTCACAGGTAGCAAAGGGTTGGAAATTGGATTTGGTTCATCCTTGGTATTAGCTCCTTTCAATTTCACTGCGTAAAATATTATTGATGATACAAAGAAAGAGCTTTTGATAAAGATACTAAAAAAAGCTCAAATCAATAGTTCTCTTGCAGAAAGACACCTTGGAAAAAATAGAATATAGAGAATCAATTCTCCCTGAGTGGTGAGAGATTTCTCTTCTCCATCATTCAAAAGATGACAAAAGTACCTTCAGCAGCTGCTTCTGACACTCAGCTGCCAGGTAACCCATAGCCACCTGGAATGTTTCTATTGCTGCTTTATTTGTGCATCACCTGGAAAGGGCACAGGTACCTACCTCACTGATGGTTAGAAGAGAGAGGGTGGCAAAAACTTACAGCATACCCTGGTACACAGAACAAGGAGTGCATGTCATTCTGGGGAGTGTGACTGGAAGCACTGCATCCTTTTCCACCCACCTCTTGAGTCCTTTCTTCTGGCTCTAAGTAAACCTGCTTCTGCAGGAAAAAATATCCAGGGTTGGGGTTTTCTTTCGGATAGAGAGCTAGAGCTTAGGCAGGGCTGTGTGAAGTGCTATTCTCTGAGCATGCCAAAAAGCAACAAGGATCAAAATAGCAAAGTAACTTTTATTTAAGACTTTTAGAAGCATCACTAGGAAAAATCATGAGAGCAGATAGGACCTCACAATTTTTGATGGCAAATACGCATTCAGTAATCACTATTTTTATTTGGGAAGTAAAGGGTGGAAATGTTTGGTTAGAGTGATTTTTTGTTTTAATTTGTTTGTTTTGTTGGTATATTTTAACTATAGAAATGATACAGTGTCCTGGTCTGAGTAAGAACAGAACTGATTCTGTTCAGTGATTTTACTTCTTAGCTAAAGCTAAAATCGAGCAGGACCATAAGGTTGATCTTTGGTATTCTTTTGTGTTCTGTTTATTTCTAGCACCCTAAAATTCATGCATTTGTGTGTAGGTATATGTATACCTTCTTCAGAATAAGTGTCTTTTGTTTGGTTGTTTTATTTCTCCCCTAAAACAATCAGCAGGTTAAAAAGCTAAATTCAGAAGATTAATGAGCAGCAACCCTGAGCTAAAACAACCAGTGTCCTCATGCTTGGATGTGGTTGTAGAAATATAACTTGATGATAAGGCAGAAGGAAGATGAAAGGCCAGCTCTCAGAAGCATAGACATAATAGGAATTGAGATGTTTTTTCTAGATGCTAAAGTGTATTTTCTATTTTTCACTTCCAGTCCTCTTCATTAAATGGTGGCTCATAATTTTATAAATTGGATACAGGTTCCAGGTGAGTTGTTCTCATTGTTTTAGAATCAAGAGAAACATGGGTTTTTTTAATGAATTGCTTTGTTACTAGGAATTATAAGTGTTACTAGGAATTATTATTGTCTTTGACTGCAAACTAAGAGAAAAATGATAAAATACTCCATTTATGTGTCATCTCACAGGTATAACGTTAATTCAGCTTATAGCTGACTTTGATCAAGACTGTAATCTTCATGAAAATGTAGATACTTCCTAAGTAATGTGAGATACATTAAATAATAATAATAAAATATTACATGTTTTAAGTATGTAGAATCCTGGATAAACTGAAAAGTAAGTATTCATGGCCAGATAACTATCTGTTTTAAACCTAGTAAAATCTACAGTATTCAATAAAGGTCCACAAAACACAGAAAGTGCATTTCATGTGAGAAGAAAACTCACTCAAGGTTCTTTTGTAATGTTGAATAAACCTGTACAGATAAAAATATATACAAGTTTTTAATGTATGCCTCAAATTTACTTCATTCTAAAACAAAGAAATAAAGAAAAAAACCCCACAGTTCCTGGATTTGGGGATATAAACTGATCTTCACTTTTCAGTCAATGAATCCATGCATTAGGTTTATGCATGGAGCATCTTGCTTGAGGATTCTATTTGTATGTTCTGACTGAAAGAAAAGAGCCATCACTAGTCTAGTTCTGAATCAAACAGCATCAGTATTTCTCTTCTGATCTTGCCATAGAAAGCAAAGATCATTCTATGCTTAAATGACTTGACAAAAATTGGCCCTTTGGCAATATGATGTGAAGAGATTAGCTGGGATTTGCTTTGTGAGAGAAGATTGTCTAATGAGTACATTATCGAATGAATCACAGTAGCATTTAGTACTGATAATGGATTTAAACTTTGAGTTACTCAGATAAAGCAGAGAATCCCAAATCAAGCAAATATGTATGTGGGTTTCAAATTCTGATCTTTCCTGATAAAATGTAATAAATTTCAGTACAGAAAAAAAAAAAAAGTTGCTAAGACCAATTAAAATTTCCTCATATTTCATTGTTATAAAATTAGCTAAGAATGCTTTTACAACAACAACCAAAAAATACTCTTTTCTCCTTCAAACTCCATCCACAAAGTAATTTGTAGAGAGGTCACGTGGAAGGTATAAAAGATTCTACACTGAATTTTAAATTACTTATGGCTTCTCTTCTGTTGTTGCCTTTAAAACAAAACACAAAAGCAAGTGCTCTAAGCATATGATCTGTTAGGCTTTAGTGGCAGCTGTTGCTCTGACAGAAACACCAAACCTAAGGGCACGTTGAATATTCTGCCGCTCTCTGTGTGGTTTGAAGGTCATGAGTACACTGCACCAAGAATTAACCTACATTCATAGGTATAAGTGACAGTTGTTCCTGACCTGCCTTAAATATAAGCACAGGAGGCTTATATCAGAAATAGAAGGAAGAAATCCTTTTTTATTTCAGCTTTCTTCTCTTGCAATGTTTATAGCCGTTTGAGTCGGTGTTTGTGCCTCCCTCTGTAATTTTGTGTATGGCTGTGTTGAAAACACACAAACTAGTCCTTTTCTTGTGATATTTAAGGGAGTAGAAAAACTGTCTTGAAGCTATACATTAACCTACAGAATATATATATATAGAAGCCTGCAGAAATAATTGGCATTCTATCCTTACTTTTAATGTTGGTTTGTTCCATACTTTTATGATAGGCAGTTAACAAACTAAGGCCCAATGCCAGACCATATTGAAAAGCAGCAGTTACTGTCTTCAAGCTTCTGAGAAAAAAAACACACCAAAACAAATAGGAGAGCTGAGATTTTACTTACTCTTATTTCTCTCAATAACATTCACCCATTTAAAAAAAAAAATATTAACAAAAGTGATTTCTTTAGTGTTAGTTGATTTGCTTTATTTAAAGATAGACATAAAGCATCTTCAGGTAAATTTATTGCCAATTATTCTGGAGTATGGCCAAAGACAAAATAAGCTTGATTCTCAGAGACAACCAACATCATCTAGTTACACCAGTAACAGAAAAAACAGTAAACTGTAAAATTTCTTCCCACAGCAACACTTCCATTGCATGTATTTGATCAGGCAGTAACCTGAAGGTAAACAGTTTTAATCTCTTCAGGGCTAAAGAAACAGGAGGAATTCTGCCTTTTGAGAGATAAATCAGGTAGACATCAGAAATTGCCTAGTAAGAAAAACAGGGTTGAGACAGCATCATCACAAGGACTCTCTTAGAGTCCTCTTTCCAGTAGACTTTTCTCCTGTGAGCTACTCATGGAGGTGGTTAAGTGGTCATTTTACCAATGATTTGTTTCAAAGCAGGCAAGAGTCATTCTGCAACTTTTGTAAGGGTGCTGGTGGATTTGCTGATTGTTTTGGGGCTTTTTGTTGCTATAGTGGGTGAAAGTTGAAGGTACAACAATCTAGGGTTTATTTAGAAATCCAGAGGACTCAACATTGTCCCAAGTCTACTATGATGAAGGTTTAACACTGATGAATAAGAGCCCAGATAACATAGGGATCATTTCTTTGACTAGCTTCAATCATTCCTTTGTAACAACATAGTATATTCCTTTCTAATAAAGATCTTTGAACACCTTAAAAACAAAAGACATTTAGCTATCTGAAAGTCTTCTAACCCTTTAAGTTTCATGTGCTTTTACAAGTAGGCTTACACTCATGAAAATGCTGAAATGTGTTATAATCCATCTAGAAGATTCTGGTACCTTCCTCAGCCAATAGAATTTAACCAAGGCTAAAAGAAGGATAGTTTTAATATGTTTCTACAGAATTACTCTTACTCTTATAGAATGACTAGAGGATGATTTTCTTTCTATAGTTTTTTAAACCCAAACTTACAGACTCCTGTTATATTCTGCCTGCACATAATTTCCTAGTCTGCTTCTAAGAGAGTAAAAAGGAAATAGCAACAATATCTCTTTCTATTAAATCCTAGACTACTTTCTCATACAATTAAAATTATGGCAAACAAATTCATTTTAAAAAAAAAAGAAGCTTTCTGAAGGATCACTGAAGTTAACAAAAGCCTTGAGGATGAAATGCACCAAGCCATAAGGAAGAAAAGTAGTCTCGCATTAAGAAGACTGCCCTGGAGAAAAAGACCAATTCATCTGATTCACTCTGATTTAGTCAGATTGGGGAGTTTGTTGAACTGGGAAAAATGTAGCAGATTGTGTATTTAAGAATGCAGTATTCCCATTGTATGGGAACAACATATTGCATATACAAATGTACATAATTTTTGAAGGATAGTATTGGCCCCTACAACCTCAGAAGAAACAGAAAAGGAAGAGTCAAGCATTTTTTTGACCACTAGTGAAGAGCTGCCTATGATGAGAGTGCTCTTAACTTTCAGTTGCCTTCCTGTACATTACATGCATTACTGAGATATATCTGAAGTGCTGCTAAGGGAAGGATAACAT
The DNA here is from genome assembly GCA_013396975.1 of Bucco capensis. NCBI lineage: Eukaryota > Metazoa > Chordata > Aves > Piciformes > Bucconidae > Bucco > Bucco capensis. The sequence continues at coordinate 21,992 of VWZO01018927.1, read as the reverse complement.
TTACTTATTTAATATTGTGTGCTAAGAATAGCAAGTTAATTTGTCCCTAGAGCACAAAGGATTGAAGATCACAAAGTGGTAGTCCATGAGAGAGAAGCTGTGAACAACTCTCTCCAAGGTTCCCTTTTGTCTAGCAGGTGGATTTATCTCAGTTTGGAGTTATCTTAACGTGTATTATTTCTGGCTTAGTAGATGTGAAATGAATAACATAGAACAAATAGAAGGGGGAAGAGTCCAAGGGTAGAAATTTCATCAGGAAGATTTAAGTTTGATACTAGAAAATAGTTTTCAAAGCACTGAGATAATCTACATGAGAAAACTGGATTTTCCATCAATCACTGTACATTGAGAGAGCCCAAGTCTCATGAGCAGTCTGGGAGGAGAAGCAGGTGAGAACATTCCTCAGCATGTTTCATGGCCCAATTTTCTATAATCCTGAGCCAAAGAACAGTAACCCAACATCTCTTCTGTAGGTGCTTGACTTCCATTAGCCACGGATTCTGGAAGAGGTCTTGTGGAGAATGAGTGTTTATAGGACAATGCATACTTCAAAATATCACCATGGACTCAAATTCTTTATTGAACACTAAATTACCTGATTAAGAAGAATTATAAGACTTTAGAAGGGAAGAAAATGAGGACATTTAACAGAGAAAACGAGGCACGGTAAGGAAAAGAGAAGAACAACAATGCTATCTTGTGNTGATTTTCAGACTGTGCCTGATGTGGTTTTATACAGTGCTATCTAAAGTAATTGGGTGGCAGACCTTGTTTCCTAATGTGTGTTTAAACAGTAAATCCTTCAGTGCTGGCAGCTTAAATTTGGGTCCTAATCCAACCTTTCATTGTATAACCCAATAAGCAGGTTACAAGCAGGTAAAATGTGGTAGGTCATGGAGCCTGAAGAATATGAACAAAGCCTGGAGACCACATGAACTCCAATTGAAAAACTTCCATGCTTTAGTTGTTTTAAGAGTAGAAAGAAAAGCAAGATCATGGTATCCTACTACTTGACACTTCATATTTGTTAAATGAGCAAGGTATCCTTCTGGTTTTGTTTAGAGAGGAGAACTGTCTGAATTCCTTCATTGTAACTTGACTTCAGTTCTCATAGACAAAAAATGCATCCGTGTATTTTGTTACAGGTTTGATATGGTAAAGGTTCCTTTTTTTACCCACCAGTGTCTCATTTGTGAATATATTTTCTATTAAAGAACATCAGATCTCTCAAGTTTAGTCTGGAAACTGTTTTTCTGGATCAGACATATTTCTCCCATCCTCCACTCAAATATCAGTTGTTGTCAAAATAAGAGAACTACTTACATTTGCTTCCAACTTCATATTCTTTAATGCTCCACTCTTTGTATCTTGTCTCTGGGGCCCTCTTCCTTTGCAAATTAAGATTGCTACATGATTTTGGACAAATTGAAAAGTTTCTCTCTTTGGTATCTTCCTCCAATTTGCTAGCAGTGAAATGATGTTTCCATTAATTTCTTCTGTTCCTAGATGCCTTCAAATGACAGATTATGGAAAGGATAGTCAATGAACTGTGTGAATACTTGTTTCTTTGTCAAAAGAAAAAAACAAAACAAGAAAAAAAACACCACAAACAAATCCAAACACCAAAAAAAAAAGAGTAAATGAACACAAAGATGTAAAGTAAAGATATGAAATGAAGGACAGAGGGAAATTGCTGCCAAGGCAGTTGTAACAGGTAGCATATTTATTGAAGTATTAATGGAGGACCAGATAAGATATACTAAACCAGCAGCTTTTATTATCATTGCAGACAACAGTAAAGCTTGCTCTTTTCCACATTCTTCCACCTCACTTTCTTTCTTGATATTCATCATGTGTTCTGACTTAAGTTGCACCAGTACAAATCAAAGTGATAGATTCCTTTTTTTTTTTCCCCTCACTGAAAGGCTTTGTTTGCTAATAAACAGACATGCCTACTTGTTCTCCTTAGCCTAATAAATGTCCTCCTGTGCTAACCCTGCTCCACCTCTTTAGAACACATTATTTTATTTTTACTAGCTGGTACTCTTAGGTTGAAAATGCTCTTTACTAGTGTAAGTCTAAAACAAAATAGAATAAGCAATTTAGTTTTATTTTGATAACACAAGAATGTAGTTAGAGCAGGAGACTTTGACAACTTCTTCAAAAAACTTGTCTAAATCACAACCAACTCTAAATCTAATTCCTCCTTGCCTTTAGATATTTGAACTTATCAACTTCATGTGTTTAAAGAGAAACCTAGATACCAAAAAAACCTCCAAATATTCAAATATTTTGGACGGAGTAACTCAACTTCCAGTAAAAGTTGCAGATTGACCATCATGAAACTCTTATGTTGCAGCATAGAATGAACATTTTGAACGTAGCATCTGCACAGGCATTCTCCCATCCCTTCATAGTATTCTCCCAGGTTGAGTAGGTAGCACAGCTTGGCCATTCAATCTTTCTCTTACACACTAGTACTTTCAGCCAGGGTGAAAATTCACCCCAACGATGAAGATGGCCTTGGTGTTGTTTGAGACATTGTCAAACAGAAATAGACTGAGATGACAGGTTATTTAATGTAACATCTTGGTTAGCTACGTGAGACGTGCACTGTCAATATGATTATTATATGTCCTTTGGAGGTTAGAATCACTTGAGACAACTGTTGAGATACAAAACATGGTTTTGTAATAGTTTGCTTTTTATGTAACTACTCACACATAAAAGCAAAACTATTGCAAAATTCTGGCTGAGTTGGTAGCACTTTACACCTTCTCTGTCTTACTTATGGCTTGATTTCTCCTTCCTTCTTGTGTAATATTTTTGTGCTCATTTTTTTTTTTCCATTTGTGTAATGGAAGAGAATAAGCACTTTGGATGACCCCAATTTTACTTGACATGAAAGGAACTTTTCTTTCATTTTCAAACACCTTAAGAGAAAACAGCAAAATAACAAGAGACTGGGATTAAACTCTCCAGTCAGGAGCAATCCAGTTTATCCAGTCATTTAATTTAGCCAATAATTGCAGGAGTACAGCACTCATGCAGGGTAAGGAAGATAGACACTCTGCACCTTCCTATTTTCAGAGACCTGAAACTCCATTTTCTATTTCCTACTAAAACTAACTTCAAGGCTTTAAGTAATATTGTTGCAGGTTACTTTGTCTTCTCTGATAAATCTCTTTCAGTCTATTCATATGGGATAACTGAATATAGCCACTGACTACGAGTTTAAGCATTTACCTTGCACGTAGAATATTTATATCCTTCCTCTAGATCCATTAAGTAATTTCAGAATTCTTTTTAGAAAGAAGAGAAGAAGGCATTAAAAAAAAAAAAAGCTTCCTCAGAGTACCCTGGAGCACTCTTAAAAGTCAGTTACATGGCTTCAGGTATTTATGCTACATTGCCAAGGAAAGAAAGTGGCAAATAACACCTTTTTTTTTAGGTCTGTGAACTTAGCTTATTTCCTGTTTATTTCAGAGAACAGGGTTGCATCCAGTCAATTTTTCAGGTAGCTTCAGCTCCTACAAAATTCCCCCATTTCTGAGAAAACACACAATCCATCCCTGTTTGTGCTTTCATCCACCTGTTGTGATAAGTGCTATCAAATCTGGAAAAAAACCCACCACAACAATGAAACAACCCTGACTTTACCAAAAAATAAACTACAAACAAACAAAGCCCACCCAACCAACAAAAAAAAAACTCACAAAAAACCAACAAAATATCACCACCACAATAAAAATATACTTTTACCTAGAAGAATGAAGTGTTTCTGGTTGAGAAGTTATTCTGTATCCTTCAGACAAAATCTATCCCCCTAGATAAAGTCCTGGAGATTGTCAGAGAGGAAAATGATGCTGGATCCTGTGTTTTGAATAGGTCACAGTTAAGTCCTAAATAGGTGTGGTGGACCAAGGTGAAAAGTTGGGATCTGTTTCACTCTGTAGCAGGATGAGATGCAGATGTTGTTCCTCTCCATCCACTCTTTCCTTTGCAAACATCCTGATCCTTAGAGAAGGGCAAAGCAAGGCAAGGTGAGGAAAGTTGCCTCTCTGTCATAGTTTAACCCCAGCCAGCAGCTAATTACTTACACAGCTGGTCACTAACTCCCAAGAGAATTTGAGGAGAATTGTAATTCCAAGTGAGAAAACTCATTGGTTGAGATAAAAGACAGTTTAATATGGAGTGTAAAAGCTGTGTAAAGTGAAACAAGGAATTCCTTCAGCACTTCCCATCAGTAGGCAGATGTTCAGCCATCCCCAGGTGAGCAAGACTCCATCATATATAACTATGGCTCACAAAGACAAATGCCATCACTCTGAATGTGTCATGTCCTCCCCCTCTTCTTTTTCCCCTAGATTTATCATGGAGCATGATGTCATACAGCATGGGATATCCCTTTGGTCCGTTGGAGTCTGCTATCCCAGCTTTGTCCCCTCCCAATTCATTGTGCACCCAAAATCTACTTCTGGTGGGTGCAGAAAGGGAGCAGGAGGTGGCCTTGACTTTGTGTAAGCACTGCTTAGCAATAGCTAAAACCTCCCTCTGTTATCAACACTGCTTCCAGCATAAATCCAGACCATGGATCATACCAGTTAGTATATTGAAAATTAACTCTATCCCAGCCAAAACTAGCCAGTATTAGACAAAAGCATGATACATTTTACCAAGACTTCAGGACATATTTCAGTCAATGTCTATGTAATGCTCAGATGCCACCTTAGATTGTGAATATAAAGGTCAAAAGAGGATTAATTACTCCCCTCCTCTCATGTCTTGTTTTTATCAAAGAGATCTCCTGAGCCAACACCATGGGAAGAATGATCTATATCAGTTTCTTTTTACAGTGATCTGTGTCACTGAGGCCACAGGCAGACTAGATGAGCCTTCAGATCCTGCACTCCAAAACCTGAAATCTGTTAACAATCACAGCAAATCATATTTGTGAGCTCTTGGTCAAATACCACTTGAGAGAGAATTGGCCAGCATAAAGCACAACTATGGCAAGTTCCTTGTACTTATGTATTATGTCTGATAAGATAGAACAAGAGAAGTCAAAGACAGGGGTCATGCTCTTCTGAGTTGCAACAGTTAATGTGAACTGTCAGCCTGCAGCTGTTAATGTTAGCACTGCTTTTGGCAGAACAAATCTTCAGCTAATGCAGACAGTAGAAGGGTTTGAGGGGTTTAGAGGACAGCCAGCAGAGAATTTAAACTTATTTTATTTTCCACTATGATTTTCTATCTTAAATGTCAGATTAATAAGGTCTTATAAAGCATTGCATGTGAGATGGACATGGTATAGCTGTTATTCTTCCTTTGAAACAGAAGATTTTGGCTTCAAGAGTTGTTTGGAAAGTGATTTAGATTTCCCTAGTGAGTAGCTCATATGAATTTATTTAAGCCTTCAAGTTGCTTTTTTCTTTTTTTTTTGTTTTCTCTTTCTCTTTTAGAAAATATTAGGAGAGGTTTCACGTCCTGATTTGAGCTGGAACAGAACTAATTCTGTTTAGTGATTTTCTTTTTCAACTTAGTCTCTTCTAAGTGACTGCACTTTCTGCAGTTAACAGCATATTTCCACAGACAGTGTCTGCTTCTAGAAGTGATAACATTTGATGTTTAGAGTTAGTTAGACTTGCTCCTGTGCAGACCAAGCTCACTGCTAAATTTTGTGTCCCACATTGGAATGCAGTAAGAAAGAGGTGACACCTGTGGGGAGGAGGAGACAGGACATGTGGCCCTAAACTGACCAACAAGGGATTCCATCCTATGGATGTCATATTCAGGATAAAGCTGAGGGATCATGAGGGTCAAGCCTCTTCTTTAATGGCCAGTGTCTGAAGAGGACTCTGTCCATTCTTCCTTTGTTCTTGTTCCATATGTTCCTGAATTGAGCTCCTGGATCTGGTTCCCATCTGCCATTGATGCCAGTGTGAGGCTTTGCCAGTTCTGCCACAGCATCAGTGGTGACTGTGATGCCATTTCCATCAGGGGGTTGTGTTTAATATTGATTTTGTATCTATTTGTATATAACTGATTTTATTGTCATTATTTTCATTAAAGCAGTTGTTGTTTCCTTTTCCAGCCCATAAATCTCTCTCTTTTATTCCCTTTCTTTTCCCTTTGGGAAGGCAGAGGGGCTTAGAGTATCTGTCACTCATCTAGTGGCCAGCCTTGCCCTGCCCCTTGACTCTTCCCAATGGCATCTTTCTTGAAATCTGTAAAAAACAATGGATTTCTTTCCTGTTTCTAAAGTTGCCAGCTAATATATATTTCTCTCTTTTTTTTTTCCCCCCTAAAATATTACTGCATCTTGGAACAGAAAGTTCAGAGAAACTCCTTGAAATTGCTAGGCAAAAAGTGATTGATGAGTGAAAGTGAGCACACACCAATAAATAAATAAAGAGAACGAGAGTGACACCTGAAGGCAGCTGAGGCTGTGCAGTGCCCACCTCTGGTGATCCACATGGCTTACTGTCTTCCTTAGGAAGGGCAAATAAGGAATAATAATGCCTGGATGCTCCTGACTCCACAGTCAGAACAGGAGAGTAAATAAGCTTTTAACCCTGAGTACAGAACAGACAAGCTTTTAGTGGAAAACCTCAGACCTGGATCACAAAACAACACTCCTTTACTTCCCCCTCTGTAAATGAAACACTCTCCCTAAATGGTGAGGTTTTTTTTCACTTAAACAGTTCAATCATATTCTGAGAATAAAATATCATAAAAGACACTGTCATAGTTTTCACAGAAATCAGAATATTCTATTCACTATTTTGTAAATTTGGGCCATTATGTGTAGAAGGCAAGTGAAAAAAAAAATGAGTAAGTATTTTATGAAAATTCAGTTTAAGTATTTGTGTTGGTGGGTTTTTTGAAGATGTTGAATGTAGCTGGTAGCCTATATAAGTAAAACTTACTTTTTCAGGCTATATTTTGATAAACTGTAAAAAAAAAGAGGATGGCAACTTTTTGTGTCCAACTGTAGTCTACATAGATCAAAGCTAAAAGTTGTGTCAACAACTTAAAGAAATGGGAGAGAAGAATTACTTGAAAGGAAAAAAAAACAGTACCATAAAACAAGATATAAATATGAACAGCTAATTACTTAGATTCTAGAAAGCTAAAAATGATTCCGAGAAAGATGCACATGAGAGATTCAGAACTGCACAGGAGCCAACCAACAGCAGTGACATAAAAGGAATCAGATGCACAAATTAGGTGGATGTTTATAAACAGAGAAAAATCAGTTTTAACCTATAATAGTGAGTCTTCCATAGCAGATTCTTCCCGTTAATGTTTGCTTTATTCTCTCTAGGGTTTAAAGGAAATGCATGAAACTCACTTTCTGTATTTTTATACTCTTAAGTTTTTGATCTAATTCTCTTTTCCCCATAAGCTTTTGCGCATAGATCGATGAAAAAAAAATATAGAGAGACTTTTTATCTTCTATTTATTTTTATTATTTTTTCTCACCTAGACATCATTTCCTGCATTTTGTAGTACTGCCTTTGGTCTTGATTTTCCTTTCACAGGAAAATTCCTTTCCTTTTGCGGGTTAACTCTGTTTTTCCTTAGGGTCTTTGATTCTGATACACTGACTTCGAGAGAAATCTGCAAACCTTACAGAAGCATTTCCTGTGCAAGCAACTATTTCCTTATAAATGAAAAAAATAATGGACAGCTATGTGATTTTTACTTATTAATATACATCTAAAAATAGTTAATGCTTTGTCTGACTCTAAAGTGGCCCTAGCATTTTCTTTAAGTGTCATTATCCATTACTAGCTGCAGGTTTTTTCTCCCAAGAGTAGTGTTATCTCTCCAGAGCAAATAGGAACAGTTCTAAAGGTGTTTTCTTCAACACATTACCACTAACAGAAACTAGTATCAATCTTTTAATAATTTTAATTGCATTTCCTAGCACAAGTAATTTAAAAAAAAATGAAGGCAATTGGCACTGCTACTTTTAATTGTAAAATAACCCTGAATGTAAAACAGTGGTAAAATAAAGCTATTCACTCTGATCCATGTTATCTTCGCTCTATTTAGTAATCAAAGAAGAAAACAATTGGGCACTGTAGCATGTTGAACCATCCAAAAATGATACCCATTGGATTGTAACATTCTTTAACAGTATATTTAGAACTTTGCCATGACTAAAATGAGTATATAAACTACTTATTGACTTCCCAAGGCTGGGTCAGTATTTTCATGTATAAATTGAAATAATGTCACTTTAATTATATTCCACTGTAGTCTCACACAACACGATATTTTCCTACTGAGAAGTAAATAATGAGTGGTTCTTTGTGAAGATCCTTACTCTCTCCAACAATCACAGCAATTTCCAAAAAATGAGGAAGAAAATAAACTAAGAGTTATCTGATGCATCCACTGTCAGTTCAGAATTGCTCATTGTAATATTTTTAGTCTCTTTTTCAATTTTGGTTTCAAAGCTCCATATAACCTGACTTTCACTATTTCCATGGGGAGGCCATTCAATTTAGAAGAGAAGTAATGACAGCTCTTAAGTGGATTTCCCCCACCCCCAGCCTTAATTTAGGTTCACTGAATGATCTGCTTCCTTTGGGCATATTTGCTCAAGGTGACATTAGAACACACTGGGAAGAGAGCATGCTGCTTCCAAAAATTCAGGCTGAAAATTTCATCCAAACTCACTCAAATTTAAAGCAGTCACTGCCCTGAGTGCAGTTAGTTGTTACACAGTATGACAGTATGTTAGGGGTTGGAAGGGACCTAGAANGATATTCCCAGTGAGTTGCCCAAGGAAACATACAAAAGTATTTGTTAAAGTGTGAGCTGATATTGTTGGTTGTGTCTTTCAAAGGACATGGCTGTTGTAAAGGATGCTGACATTCAAACATGTAAGCCTTTCAGCCTAGAATCTAATAAAAGAAAAACTACTCTCACAGAAGATTAAGCTTGCAAACTGCAGTAGCATGCATGTTGTGTTTTGCTGGTTTTTTGGATAATAGTATGTTAGACATAAACTTCCACTTGAATATGAGGAAGAATTTCTTTCCTCTGAGGGTGCCAGAGCACCAGACCAGTCTCCTTCTCTGGATGTGATCCTGGGCAATCTGCCCTAGGTGACCCTGTTTTAGCAGGGGGCTTGGACCAGATGAATTCCAGAGTTCCCTTCCAACCCCTACCAGTCTGTGATTCTGGACCATAATGTTCCATCCTTCTTCAGACTTGATTGTAGATACTTGTTTTCTGTTCCTTTATTTCTCATGACAACCTGGAGTTGTTACTCTCTGACCTAGACTTGTTGACCTCCATCTCCTAATCAGTCATGCCTGCATGTAGAAATTCTGCCATCCCTATGAAACTGACCCAAAAGATGTTTTAGGCTACATTTGTTCTACAAAGTTAGCAGTGCCAGGGAATGTTTTCAGGACAGGTATTCCAAGTATACCAGGTCATCCTTATAGCTAAATTTACAGAGCCATGCTTGACTACTTGTGAAGACTTTTCACTTCTCACTCAATACTCTTCATCATCTGCTGTGTGCTGCTAAAATTTTGGCTTCTACTTCTATCTGTGTTGACAGCCTTTATTGCCTTCTCAAGGCACACTTTAACAAATACTTTTGTATGTTTCCTTGGGCAACTCACTGGGAATATCAGCAAAACCACCTCTCTCTTGTCTTCTGAGTTTCTTCAATTTCTCTTCTGTGGCATAGCCAGAGGAACAAAATAAAGCAAAATACAATAATTAACCAAAACAAGATAAAACAAATAGACAGCAAGTATACAGTTCTTGTGTTGAGGTCACTGCACATCACAGTTGTTCCTGGTAGATCATAATCC
>VWZO01018927.1:0-11387 GCA_013396975.1 Bucco capensis | reverse complement strand
TTTTTTGGATAATAGTATGTTAGACATAAACTTCCACTTGAATATGAGGAAGAATTTCTTTCCTCTGAGGGTGCCAGAGCACCAGACCAGTCTCCTTCTCTGGATGTGATCCTGGGCAATCTGCCCTAGGTGACCCTGTTTTAGCAGGGGGCTTGGACCAGATGAATTCCAGAGTTCCCTTCCAACCCCTACCAGTCTGTGATTCTGGACCATAATGTTCCATCCTTCTTCAGACTTGATTGTAGATACTTGTTTTCTGTTCCTTTATTTCTCATGACAACCTGGAGTTGTTACTCTCTGACCTAGACTTGCTGACCTCCATCTCCTAATCAGTCATGCCTGCATGTAGAAATTCTGCCATCCCTATGAAACTGACCCAAAAGATGTTTTAGGCTACATTTGTTCTACAAAGTTAGCAGTGCCAGGGAATGTTTTCAGGACAGGTATTCCAAGTATACCAGGTCATCCTTATAGCTAAATTTACAGAGCCATGCTTGACTACTTGTGAAGACTTTTCACTTCTCACTCAATACTCTTCATCATCTGCTGTGTGCTGCTAAAATTTTGGCTTCTACTTCTATCTGTGTTGACAGCCTTTATTGCCTTCTCAAGGCACACTTTAACAAATACTTTTGTATGTTTCCTTGGGCAACTCACTGGGAATATCAGCAAAACCACCTCTCTCTTGTCTTCTGAGTTTCTTCAATTTCTCTTCTGTGGCATAGCCAGAGGAACAAAATAAAGCAAAATACAATAATTAACCAAAACAAGATAAAACAAATAGACAGCAAGTATACAGTTCTTGTGTTGAGGTCACTGCACATCACAGTTGTTCCTGGTAGATCATAATCCTTTTTCCTTCCCTTCTGAGAGCATTCATCTCATTTATTGGCTCTGTTCTGAGGGGTCATGGTCCTTCATTTCAGATAAAGGCTTTGCTTTAATACAAATAATAAACCAAACTAATATGACCATAGATAACATGAGGGACTGTCACAATGGCCTTTAACAGGAATGTTAGCTTTGTTTTATTTATTTATTCTGCTAGAGGTACAGACAAGGGAACACAACAAAGTAATCTTTCTGATCTGGTCTTTACATATCATATTTTAGCTGCTCAGTCATTTGAGGAATTAGGGTTTAAATGTGTATTTACATAGTGGCACACATACACATAGGAGTTTCATTGATAGCAGATAGATAAGGACTCAAAAATATTAGATATGCATAGGTTTTATTTTCATTATTGAGCATTGAATTTCTAGAACTCCATTTAAATTACCTATTTGCTATAATATCCTAAGAATTATCAAGTTTCAACATTTCTAGGAATGTCAAGACCTCCTTATGCCAAACATTATTGCAATGAAAAGAAAAACACCTTTCTTATCAATTATAAATGAGTGAAAAATATTTTTTGATGAAAAGAAACATGCCTGAAAGAAAAAAATCTACTTGCAAAATATGTTATTCGACCTGATTTTAATTTACTAGTTAACTTTTCCTTTCAAAATATTGATCTTTTGCTAATGAAAAAAATATCTATGTTAAGGAGTTTCTCACCTGAATCACCTGGGAAGGAAAAACAAGGGAAGAAAGTTCTAAAGGAACTTATTATTTTATCAAGAAAAGCCTTATAGTGGTTTTTCAAATCATTAAGTGTTTCTTTCTTTTGATTTATTTTTCATTAAACAATGTTTTCCTGTTTTATTGGTATGAAATGCCATTCTAATGTAGCTGTTCAGATGCTGTATGGATATATATATAGAGATGAGGAGCCTGTAGGAGCAATTGGGCAACAGCTGATGAAATAGACTTCTGCAAAATGTACTCTGTAATTCTTGAGAAATAAATGTACAGAGAGAATGTAAATTGGTTCCCATTAGCTAATCACCAGGCAGGAATTTGCATAAATGAGCAAAAAAAAAAATAATCCCAAACTATGTGGTATTGCTGTCTCTCTGCATTATCTGTGTTCTGTGATTGGCTGAGACAATTCAATTTCAGTATAATAATTAAAAGCTACATGGCCTAATGGGAACATTCAGACATTTAGTAAGATAGCTAATGTGCCTTATCATCATAAGTCAGAAAAATATATTCAATTAGTATGTTAAAATCCTATGCATTGCCACAGTATGTTTGAATCTGTTGTCAAGGTGAAATGTGGCACAATCACATTTCAGTCTTTTGTTCAGATACAGTTGTTTAAAAAGTAACCACAGGTTCAGTAAAGCAAGAATAGAAAATAAAGCCTCCATTATCTTTTACAAAGTGACTTCTGAGATATTCTTCCTGTCTTTCCTCTAGTTTTTTTCTGGACAAGGACACCCAGAGCATCTTCATGCCAATACATCACAGTGCTGTTTGACTCAATGTTATTTCCAAAAGCTTTAAGGCCAAATTTGAACTGAATAACTCAGTTCAGAAATCATTTAATAATAAAAGAGAGATAGAGTGAATACTTCTAAGATGTGCTGATCATCATTGCCATTCTGAAGCTGGTTTTCTCTGGGTGTATGTGTATGTATGCATGAAGGCCATTGAAGAAGGGATTGTGTTCATCCTCATTGTAAGGTCTTAGACACCAATTAGACATTAAATGTTATTATTAATTTCATTATGAATGTCATTAAATGACATAAAAATGTTATTGATTTGGTAAGAGCAATATTAATTGTTATCTAGGGAAAAGAAGAACCCCAGCCTAGAAGCTCCTTAATCAAACATGTGACTGTCAGTTATTTCATGGTTTGTAGCTGGTTAACTGATATACAATATGATGATGATGATGAATATGATTATGCCATAACATAGTTGGATTAAAGGCCATGTGGAGGACCCACATATTACAACAATGTACTTTATCAATGTATGCATTATAAATACTGAAGCCTTTTATAAGCAGGATGAGCCTATGTGCATGATTATACAACAGAAAAGAATTAGAAGCAAAGAGTCCTGCTAAAAATTGTTGCCTGGAAAATATATTCCCAATCTGTGTATCAGCTATTATTGTTGTTTTTTTAAAAACCTTTACTTTTCCCTAAGCTCTGAAAATCTATGTACAATGTCATATGTGCATAGAGAACTGTAATCAAGATATTTAAGCTATTTTAAAATTGCAGTATTCAGTGAAATACAAATCAATCTGTACTAGTGTTGCTATTGTGTGTGTCTGTCATACCTTTCAGTGTCAGGTCAATTTGTAGTGGAGGCTAGAAATGATCAATTGTATGTGATTTATGTATATGCAATATAAATGCAGGTGATTTCTACTTCAAACAAAGGTTGGACAGTTTGTGCTCAAAAAAATAAAAATATATAAAGTATAAACCATCATAGGGAATAAGGCTATAAATTGAAAGTAGTCTTGTAAGATTTACATTGCGTGAAGCCTTTTATTTCCAAAAGAAGGTGATTATGATAAATTTGTTTTTGAAGTCCTAGCCCTGTTTCAGAGCTCTAAGTTTGTTAAAATGAGCATGAGGAAAGAGAATGCTGAATACAGGAGTCAAATTTTGTACTGATAGGAATGGATGCAGTTCCTTTTTTTATGAAGGTGAAAAAACAAACCCCACTTGGGAATTGAACCTGGCTCTTTGGTGACAGTCTGGTTTAAGAATCATTTAAGATCCTTAAATACACAATCTGCAAATAAAATAGCAACATTTTTCAATTGCATAAATGTATTGCTAAAATTGTTTTAAGACTGTAATGAGTTGACTCACTACAATCATTACAATCATGACAATTCCCACTATCAGTACAGGCCTTGGGATGAGATGATAGANTCCCTGCCCAGTGCAGGGGGGTTGGACTAGATGACCTTCAGAGGTCCCTTCCAACACAAACCATTCTGTGATTCTATGACTCTGGCTGGCTGCCAGGTGCCCAACCAACTGCTGTCTCACTCCACCTCCTCAATAGGATGGAGGAAAAATAAGATCAAAAAGCTCACGGGTTGATAAAGATAGGGAGATTTCTTGCCAACCACCATTAAGGGCAAAACAGACTGAAGCTGAGGAAGATTAGTTTAATTTATTGGCAGTTAAATCTAGAGTAAGATAGTGAGAAATAGAGACAAAATTACAACCCTCCTGCCCTCCTTTGTACAGGGACATGCTTTAGTGGCATGGGAGTGATAGGTAGATGGTTGGACTTGATGATCTTAGGGGTCTCCTCTAACATTTCTCTCACAGCTGCTGTGCAAGTTTTTCATCCTTTCTTATGGATGTTTTGTCAAAGATGCCACCATCAAGGCTGAGGGCCTCAGCTGTGTTCTGCCATGGGTCTTTTGGAGAGGACTGGAACCAGATGTGTTTGACATTAGGCAGACTTGGCCTTTCCTCACAAAGGACACCCTGCAGCCCCACTCCACTGCCAACATCAGGGCATGTCCAACCTGTAAAAAACTCCTGCTTTTCCTGTGGTATCTACTGTAAGATAATAATTTCTATTTACAGTAAGTCTACTGGAAAGTGGCATTAGAAAAATCATGTAGGAATAAGCAACAGAAGCAGTAAGTAGGGCAAGCTGATTTCACAGAGATGGTGAGAAACTATTTTATTAAAATGTGATGTTCCCAGAACTATGTCCTCTGCAACTTGGATCCAAAAGATAGTTAGCAGGTGCTTTTGCATGGAAGTGTGATGACTGATGGTCTTTTTCATTTGAAACTGAGCTTTTTGCCTTGATGCACCAAATGTAGGGGATTGGCTTCCTCTTCATGATCAGAAACTGAATGTCTTGCAGTTTAAAAATTAGAAATGAAAAGCCTTTTGATTGATGTTGCTTTTAATTTAGTTGGAGCCATAAATCATCTCATGACTTTCTGTGAAGGATGTTGTATAAACGTTTCCTATTCATGATTGTGTCACAAAATGCCCTCTGCCTTGGTCTCTTGACTGCTATTTTTTTCCACACCAAACATGATGTAATGAAACTAGCTTTAGTCTGTACAGTGAATAGAGATGTCTTCTGCCTGATTGTCATCTTATTACAATCAGTACAATATCCAGCATAACCCTTAATGTTCAGACATTATTTTGTTCCTGTAAATTGCACCAAAATCAGACCATGGTTATTATAATGTGCAATTTTAAACAACTAAGAGTGGGGAAATTAGGTGTGAAGATGGACCTAGAAAGGCATATTCCTTCTTCAAAATCAAGATGAATGCAAATCCCACTCTTAGGCCAACCAAATTGTCACTACACTGGAAAACAAGAACAAGACAATGGAAGTCATAGGCGAGGAAATGGAGAGAAGGTGCATTTCAGCTCATCACTACTAAGCACTTAATNCTACAGCCCGCGCGTCTCCCCGCTGGGTGGGCACCGCCCGGCAGGGGCAGAGATCACCCCGCCAGCTCGTCGGCCCCTGCTCCTGCCCACGCGACCATACAACTCAGCCGATGGAAAAGGGCTATCACTCACCAGGTTTGCCAGTGAACACATTAACGGTTGGGGGGAGTGAAGGGAGAGAAAATGGATACCTCGGGCAATTTTCACATTCACTATAACATACTCTCAAGCACTTTTATTAATAACCATGATTGTTCCCAGGGATATTTTGTCAATCAAGTTTTGCTTTAAAGCATGGCAAAAATAAATGTTGTGGAGCATTCATTAAAAAAATCAAACGAAACAAAAACCCCAAACACACACTACACTTTTTTTCCTATTACAGTATTATTGTCATTTCCCTGCTGTTACAGTGTTTTCATCTGTCCATGAGTCAAAATTAAAAACTAGGCTGACCTGCATGGCTCTTCAACAGTGTGGTTAAGGGTTCTTAAGGGACTATTTATTGAACCTATTCTCTTCTGTTTTGTAACCTCAGACACCGTTAACCTTGGGCAGAAGCTATATCATTGTCTTCAGTCAGAAATTTAGGTCTAACCACACTAGATGAGAAGACTAGCACATGTAGTCTGGTCTCCTCTGTCAGATAACAGTCAAGAAAAAAAAAGAACTACAAAAACATTAATAATCCAATTTTCTGAGCAATCACAAGTGACCTGATCTGACAGTGTAGGAAATTCCTCTTAACACCAGAAAATTTAGACTGTAGTATGCCTTAAAGGATAGGAAACACTCTACAATCATAGGGGAAAAAAAAATCCTTTGCAATATAAAATAAATGGTCATGTTATCTTTGTGAGCACTTTTTAAATCCTATTTTTAATCTGAAGTATCTGAAGGTATTAAATTTCACATAATCAGTACATTGTATAAATCTAATTAAAATAATTTCTTCACTAAATGTCCTCCAGCTTCTCTTGATTTCCTTTTTAAATACTTAAAGAAGGTAAGTGCATGCTCTGTATTGGTCTGTTCATCTTTAATTTCACTTACTACAGTGTCATCCTTAGTCTAAATTGTCCTAATAATAGTTTGTTCCATTTTTACCATCGAAGTTTTTTGGTGGAAACGAAGCTGGAAACAGCAGCTATGTGCAAGTCTTTGTGGCTGATGTGACTCTGTCTGAGAATGGCTATAGTAGATTTAAATATTTTCTGGGTGTACCATGAATTTCACTACCCTCTGAGGGTCTCAGGAAACCACTGAGTAAGGTTTTTTTTAATAAACACTCATTGAATAGTTTTAAATCCTTTAATGGATGCAGATGGCTACTTCCTTTCCTATTCATTGCCTGAACTTGCAGTAGGTTCTTGTCACCTAAGGGTGGTCGCTGTAGGATGGCAGATTTCAGCCTGACTTTGCCTCTGTAAACAAGAAAATCCAACTAGATAAAAGGAAAAAAATTCCTTAGGGATCCTCTTCCCCTTTATGATACCATAAAGTTTTAAACTATATTGATTTCTACCTTTGAAAGGCTTTCATTTATTAAATAAGTATTAATGCCTACACTAGCTGAAAGTATTGGTTACATTTTGAGTCACTACACATTTGAAGTGCTTGCCAAATGGGGAGAAGGCACTGACTAGGCTATTGCAAAGCTTTTTTTTCCTGAGTAACCATGGGTTATGGACAGAATGCATTCAGATTATTAGAGAATTAACTACCAGAAATGTATATGGAAAGCATATTATTCCCTTTTTTTTCCCCCTCACTTTAGTGTTCTCTTGCTGTGCTCCCTTGCTGCCATTTCCAGATCATTTTATGGACCAAAACTGGCTGAAATCTAAGTCTCTTCCAGGAGAGCAACTTTAATGCCACTGCCATTCTCTTCTCTAGTGTTATTATGACAAATTTTACATTACAGCAGAAGCTGGAAAACTGCAGCATCTTTTAAAACAAGGTCAGACTTACTGAAGAACCAATGGTAGATTCATTTTAGTCTTTTCTAAAGTATATCTTTTCATATTTTATTTATTCCTTTCCTAAATACAAAGTAAGAATAAGAAATACACAAGGAAGACTACTTCTTAGCTCCTCTTCTGAATTTCTAAACCAAGAAGTAAAATTGTACATATAATAGTACATTTTATACTTTTATCTTATTCATTTTAGGTTTGATTTTTTTTTTCTCCCATTCACATTTTAGTTATAATATCCACATTTTATGTTTTGTTAAGTAAGGCTGCAATATTAAGGCAGCTAATTTGTTTTTACAACTTCTAAAATTGTCACTGCACTTGTTCTTTCCTTCATCTTAACCTCATCATTGTGTCTAATCTTCTGTGTATTTATTCTGAGTCACCACTCTTTGTTCTTCAAGTCTCTGTGCTCTCTTATCATTGTTCTAATATTTTTTTTTAGAAATTAAAGGGAAGAAGTGACAACAGTATCTACAAAGCTTAAATGAAGAAGACATTCTGTTTAGTTTGATAATCAGTCCTTCCTTTTTCTCCTAACTCTCCCTTTTAGAATTTTCTCCTTTTTTTCTCTCTAATTATAAGTAAATAGGAGGAGGGTTTAACTATGTTTTAATATAAGCATATGATGCTTCCTGTGATAATTTCAAGGTTCTCACAGAACATTTACTCTTAAAAAGCTCCTATGTAAAAAGGTTTTGCTTGTTGGAAAGGTATCAGCAGGACTTCAAAAAGAAGCTTACCTTTCAAACAAGAAAGTGTGTCCATCACATCTCCTAAAATGTTGTGTGCAAAGCTTTCAAGACTGATTTCTGCTTCGAATAAATCAAACATCTTGTTCACACTCCACAGAAGATATGTTTACAAATGTCCTCTTCAGAATCTGACTTAACATCTCCAGATGACCCATGCCTGATAAATTACTTAGGAATCCTGCCTGCTGTCATGACTTGTTAGTGTTCAATGGCCTTTTAAGTCTCTTACCAAACACTTTCACTAATATCTTGTGGTAGAACACACTATTGGAACTGCAGCTCTTGGTCCTTGATGTTTCATTCCTTGATTGAAACCAATCTCTTGGAATTTCTGCAACACCCACATATTTACATGCTACATATGTTACAGTCTTTACATTGCCTTGAAAAATGGATGGGAGAAAGCAAGCTTTTTAGGAATTTCCTAAAATTCACGTGGAGTCTGAACAGTCAATAGGAGATGTGAGGCAAGATCCATCATTTACCATCAGAGAAATGCCATGTAAGGATCTGACTTAATCAGGTTGAAGGTGCACAGACAGTGAATTATTCAGGATTTTTTTTAGGTGAGACACAGCATGTGCAGAGCTGGANCCACAGGAGACACCAAGTGATTTTCAGACTGTGCCTAAATTATAGAAGTAAAGAACAAGATATACCCATGTGCTTGAAGTATTTTCTTCCAAACGTATACTTCCTTGAGGCTGCTCAAATTTTCACCTACATGCAGCCAATGTGATTTCTGTGCATCCTCTTGAGCTTCATTACAGATTCCACAAACACTGTAAACAAACCACTTCAGTAAACAGTCATGGCCTGCTCATTTTCTTCTCTTTCAGCTTAAACACTGTAAATAGTATCATAATGTACACTAAATTATAACTACAAGCTAATTAAAAATAGATGGTCCCCTGGGGAACTAACAATAAGTTGTATCACATAAAGGCTAACTTATAGGGAAAATAGTTAGGAATAAAATTCAGCACAACTTGGCTTTTATTGCTATTAATAATGCATTATGAAAAGTTGTCTCCCTCTCAATACAAGGATCCCTGAATTAGTTACCAAAGGCATTCATCCAATAAACTCTGTCCTGCAATAACTTCCTAGGGATTTCCCTTTGCTAATTACTGCAAAGTGTTTTGTTTAAGTTACAAATTACTGTAATTTCTTGTATGACAAAGCACTTGTGAGTCAGGATGGGCCTGAAGGTCTTTTTGTGTGTTTCTTTTGCATGAATTTACTGAAAATATCAAACTAAATAGCACTTAGGAGAAGAAAAAAACAACAACAAAAAACCCCAATAAAACTGTTTCTATTTTTTACTCCAACAACAAATTGGCAATGCAGATCTCATGCTAGTGGTTCTCAAGTTAAAATATCCAGTCTTTCCAGGCAAACTTTTGACTGTAAGGCTATTTCTGTATTTCCTAATGACTTTTTAATTCTACTTTAGCCTAATAACAAAACTGGCACTGGAAGAAGTGAACACTTCCCTTCCTTCAAAGCCCATAGAACAGTGTCACTATCTTGATGGGTTCTTCACTGCTTTAATTATGTCATGTAAAATAATTAAATCAGTCAGGAGAAATACATGAAATATTTCAACTGAGACCTCCCCAATAGGTTGGGGGTTTTTTGTGTTGTTTTTAGGGTTTGGGATTTTTTTTTTTCCTTTTCCAGCAAATTGAAGAATCAGTTATTTGCACAGCATTAATCCCTGCCATCATCTCCGTCTCGTCATGTTGGACTTATCCTAGGCCTGTATTAGGTTTGATTTCACAAAGAATGGATTAGACAGACCTCTTTCTAAGGATTAGGCTTGGTTTTCACAACAAATTCGTAGAGAAATGTATTCCACTTGGCCTACAAATTGTTTGTGCTCCAGATAATTAAGTGGCTTTCTTTATCCACATCACATGGTTGACTTAAATCTGTATAAACTGAGAGATCCACTCTTCACCTTTCATTAAGGAAAAATATGTCCAATAATTCAAATCTCATATATGGTTGCCACAACAGAAACAATAACAGAATCAATCTCTATGACTGGGATACTTTAAACTACCAAAACAGAGGGATGTGCCAGCAAATATCACCCTTTCCCCCCTTAGACTTTATTTCTGAAAAATTAGATGTGTTTATGACAAAGAAAAAAGAGAAGCAGGAGAAATGAAAGCTGTAACATAGCCCTGAGGAGAAGCTTAGAGAAAGAATACTTTTGCAAATTTGAGTACTGGATCATAGCTCTTGTTGTTCCTATCCACCTGATTTCAAGGGAAAAGAACATTGTATAGGCTTTCACAATAAAGGGGGTTCATCAAATGCCTTAGATCTAGTAATTTTATCTTAATAAAAACAAGACATAAAGCTACCAGTTCCATCTACTTAGATTAAAAAGTGTTCACATGTATTTCCCATCCTCTGCTTCCTAGAGCTGAATGTTATTTTCTGCAGTGATTACATTATAAGGACATTACAAGTTAATTGAAGCATATGTATCTCTAGTGGAAGATAAGTTTTCTCTTTGTTTATTAAAAAAGAACTTACTATGAAATGATGAAAGAAATCTAAATTTAAAAATTATTTATTAATAATATATTATTTATTTCCATATTTTTTTATTTTACATTTTAATTAAAGAAACTTTCTGTTAAAATGAACATAAATAATTTAAAACTCATTCTCAGTGGATATACCACATTCTGGCTTCTAAAGTGCTGGATATCCAGCAACAAATTTCAAGGAATGAGGTCATGGAGCCATGGAACATTTCAAGGTCAAAGATGTGTATTATTAATAATAGGTTGGTTTTAGAAGCCACTTCCATCTTAAACACAATGCCAGATGGCATGGTAAATAACAGGAAAAATAAGCATTTTGCATAAGCTGAAGGAAAAAAAAAATGTATTCCTGTGGGTTACATTTCTTAACAGAAATGGAGTACAAGAATTAACAGGAAGTGGAAAGGATTTCATTTCCTTTGTAGATATACTAGTGCTGTTTGTTGCTGGCTAACCTCAGAAGGGAGGTTTTCAAAGGCACAGACAGAATCATAGAATCAGAACAGTTACAGCTGGAAGAGACCTTGAAGATCATCGAGTCCAGCCTTTTTCCTAGCTCTATCACCCCACTAAATGATGCTCCCCAACACAACATCCAGCCGTCTCTTAAACACCTCCAGGGACGGTGACTCAAGCACCTCCCTGGGCAGCCTGTTCCAATGGCTCACAACCCTTTCAGTAAAGAAATTCCTCCTAATATCTAACCTNAATGCCTCCAGGGATGGGAACTCAATCACCTCTCTGGGAAACCTGTGCCGGTGTTCTACCACCCTTGTGGTGAGGAAC
>VWZO01018925.1:31906-48009 GCA_013396975.1 Bucco capensis | reverse complement strand
TGGAACAGTACTGGCCCCAGCACTGACCCCTCTCCATCTCCAGCTCAGCTTTTGGTCCCTGCAAGGCTGTCCAAACCAGGCTCTCTCCCAACAGCAAGTGTGTTGCCATGCAGCAAGGCAGAAGAGGCTCAACCTCTTCAGCCAAGCACAGCAGCAAACTCTTGGCCATGTCACTAAGAAACATTCCCAGCAGCTGCAGTCAGTCCAAGAGCAGAGGAGAAGCATCAGGCACCATACCTGGAACACTTGCCCATCCAGCTCTGCATAAGCCTTCACTGCATGCTCAGGAATCATGTAGGTGATGAAAGCAAATCCTTTGGGTTTCTTGGTCAGTCTGTCCACAGGGAAATGGATCTCTGAGAGGGGTCCTGTGAAGGGCAAGGCTTTTCTGTCACACATGGCCAGCCCAAACCAGAGCTCAACTTGCAGGAGAGCTAGGGAGGCCAGAGCAGCTCTAGAGGTTGCAGAGAGCATGTGCTGAGCCCTCAGGTTGGGTAAGGAGCTGCTGGCTGCAGATTAACAAGGTGGGCCCAGCAAAGGCATCTCAAGTCTGGTTGTGCACCCTGTGGGTTCTGATACATGACACAAAGCAGGCAAGCTCTGAGCTTTCCTTCAATCAGGAATGAAGATTTCAACAACCTTAACCTTGTGTCTCCACCCAGGATGTTCTAATGCCAAGACAACCTTAAATCTGTTGAACTTTGAGCTAGAAAAGGGAAGCTTCAAGCTTCCACCTGGCATGCCAAATATGACGATGAAGTTGGGGTGCACCTCAGAGATTCAGCTCTTCTACAGTACACCTAGAAATCTCCTGCATGATCAGTACTTCATAGAATCATAGAACNCTCTTGCTGCAGCCCAGGATGCCATTGTGCTTCTGGGCTGCCAGCGTGCACTGTTTGCTCATGGCCAGCTTCTCAGCCACCAGCACCCCAAGGCCTTTTCTGCAGGGCTGCTCTCCATCATCTCATCCCCCAGCCTGGATTGATAGTGGGGATTGTTCTGACCCAGGGGCAGGACCCTGCACTTGGTCTTGTTGAAGCTCCTGAGGTTCCCCTGGGCTCACCTCTGCAGCTTGTCCAGCTCCTTCATGCAGCAAGGGCTTTTGGTTCCCTTCTCCTCCTCCTGCCAGCCTACACTGCCTGGTAAGCTCAGAGATGCAGTGAGAAGGCTGAGAACAGATTCACACAGCACTCCATGCTTTGAGCAAAGAGGCATGGAGCCAGCAGCAGTTTGCAAGCCAAGCTGCCACACATGAGCACAGCAGGCTCCAGAGGTGTGGGACACAGAGCTTTGTCTACTCCCCAGCAAGAAAACATCTGTGTGCACAAAGGAAACACATAGCCCTGCAAGTCCCACTAGCAAACACTTACCATACTTGGAAAAGACCTTCTCCAAGTCCTCCTCAGTGCTAGTAAAGGGAAGATTCCTGACAAAAAGCCTCCCTGACTCAGACAAGTCCTCTTCTTCCTCATCATCCCTCTTCCTCCTTTGCCATGGTTGGTGGTCAGGTTTTGCTGGAACTGTTTCTTTTGGGGTGTTCCTGCATTGAAATACTTCCACACGGCATCCACCTGAGCCACAAACACACACACACAGAGAGGCACTGCAGATGCTGCCCCAGGCCAGGAGCACAGAGAGCTAAGACTAGACAGCAGCCACACAAACAATTCCAATTCCACAAGCTCTGAGCAGAACTCTGCCCAATTGAATAATAAAAAAAGGGAAGCTGAGGCTGCAAGAGCTCAGTCTTCAGAAAAAACAGGAGAACATTTTCTAGGCAACTCCACAATCTCCCTTCCTTTCAGAGAGCTCCATCAGCCTTTCTGCCTGTGTGAACCTAGTCCACAGGCTTCCAAGGAGAATCCCAGCATGGTAGGGGTTGGAAGGGACCTCTGGGGATCATCTAGTCCAACCCACCCCTGCTCCAGCAGGCTCACCCCCAGCAGCTTGCCCAGCATCACCTCCAGCTAGGCTTGCAATCTCTGCACACAAGGACACTCCACAAGCTCTCTGGGCAGCCTGGGCCAGGGCTCTGCCACCCAAACAAGTTTTTCCTTATGTTTCCTTACATTCCCATTCTCCATAGGAGTTTGCAAATGTCATTTTAGCAGTTCCACTAAAGCTAGGCCAAGAACAGGCTGAAAACACAGGCTTACATTATCATTTGTACAAATCCCCTGCACTACCCAGCCCCAGCAGATTTAAACAGCATCATTTTTAGACCAAGAGCAAGATACACTTCAAGCACATGCCAAAACCCAAGAGCTAAAGGCACAGCTCAGTCACTTGCCAATTCTATGCTGCTCCTGACACAGCAGCTAGTTTATCCCACATCAGCTGAGCACAGGAAACTACCCTCACTATCTGCCTGGGAAAAAAACAACCCTAAGACAACAGGAAACACTTGTGCAGCAAACACTTGAGCAGCTGAGCAGGCAGCAGGAGGAGGAACAAACAGCCCTTACCCAGGTATTCTTTCTTGCGCTTCAAGGCTCTCTGCACATCTGCTTCACTCTTCAAGTCAACAAAGATGTAACCTTGGAGGGAGGAAAGGTTCAGCTGAGCATCATGTGGGGAACACACAAGCACTAATTGGCTCTTTAAGGATGAATTAGGCTCTCTTTAATATAGATTCCTATAGATCAAGCCTCCAGCTCCCATGAAAAGTTGCCATCCAGGCTGCAAATGGCCATGTCTTTCAAAAGCTGCTGCTTCTCCACAGGCAAAGGAAAGCAGCACAGCTGAAGGAAGCTTTCTCAGGTGTCTTGGAATCATAGAACAGTTCCAGCTGCAAGAGACCTTGAAGATCATCAGTGCAGCCTTTGTCCTAGCCCTAGCAACCTGCTAAATGATGTTCCCCAATGCAACATCTACCTGTCTCTGAAACACCTCCAGGGATGGGGACTCAAGCACCTCCCTGGGCAGCCTGTTCCAATGGCTCACAACCCTTGCAGCAAACAAATTCCTCCTCATGTCTAGCCTGAACCTCCCCTGGGGCAATTTCCATCCATTTCCCCTTGTCCTAGCACTCTACACTAGGGAGAACAGACCAGTCCCTGCCTCTCTACAACCTCCCTTCAGGGAGTTCTAGAGAGCCAGGAGCTCTCCCCTCAATCTCCTCTTTTCCAGGCTAAACAGGCCCAGATCCCTCAGTCTTTCCTCCTCAGGCTTATGTTCTAAGCCCTTTAGCAGCTTGGCAGCCTCTGTCCCCTCTCCAGCACCTCCATGTCCCTCTTGGAGTGAGGGGCCCAAAACTGGAGGCAGTACTGGAGGTGAGGCCTCCCCAAAGCTGAGCAAAGGGGCAGGATCACCTCCCTGCTCCTGCTGCCAACACTGTTCCTGCTCCAGGCCAGGATGCCCTTGGCCTTCTTGTCCCCCTGGGCACACTGCTGGCTCCTGTTCAGCTGTCACTCAGCACCCCTAGGTCCCTGTGTGCCTGGCAGCTCTGCAGCCACTGCTCCCCAAGCCTAGAGCACTGCTGGGGGTTGCTATGGCCAAGGGGCAGCACCTGGCATTTGGCCTTAGTGAACTTCATGGCATTGGCCTTGGCCCAGTGATCCAGCCTGTCTAGAGCTCCAAGAGCAAGTCAAAGGTGCATCTGCTATTAGGGCTGTGAAAGGAAAACAACACAGAGCAAAGCTCCATGCTGCCTCTGAGGACTTGCTCCACACTCCCTTCTGCTGGGGGCCTCCAGTAGCCAGAGCCTGTCAGGAGCCCCACCCTGGCTAAAGCTGCCCTGCAGCTCATCTGCACAGGTCTGCAAAGCCCCTGAGTGCTGCTGCAGCTGGCCCAGAGGAAGAGGCCTTGCCTTGCTGTGCTTTGGGGAGTTTAGGAAAGTTCCAGAGGCAGATCAAAGAGAAAAGGCTCCTGCTGCTACTCTCCTAAGGGAGCACAGCCAACACTGCCCACAGCATCCTCTGGACAGCAGGGAGGGCAGGTGAGCTGCAAAGTCACAGCAAGGTCTGTGAGCATCAGGAAATGAGCCAGCAATTTGGGATTGCAGATGAAAAGAGCAGAAGTGTGCCTGAAAGCTCCTCTCACTCACAGATCCAACCTACCTTCCAGAGAGACACATTACCTTTCTTTTTCCCCTGGGCTTTTTTTCCTCTCCGGATTGCCACTGGCTTCAGAGGCAAAAAGAAGTCCTGGATCTTCTCCTGCAGCAAGAATTAGAGTTAAGGAAGTTCTCAGGCATAGCAAGCAGCAGGTTTCAGACACAGAGGTTTTTCTATACTCTATAAAACCCACTACCTGTGCCACACACAACATCTCTGCACAAAGCCTGTTCCAAGGCTCCCCCAGTCACCCTCAAAACAGCTCTGGAAGTGAAGACAGAAGCTTCTGGGAAGCTCATGCTGAATTCCACATTGAAAACACTTTTGAGCCTCTACTCCTAGCTCCACACCAAAGCTTACCTCAGTGATGTTCCAGGGAGCACCACGAAGTTCCACTGTGTATGGTGTGCTGGCTTTTGCTGAGCTGCTTTGGTTCTGGACAGAAGGATGAGGGGAAAAGAAAAGAAGCTGAGTGAAAAAATAGCAGAGCACAAGCAGCCAGTCTTGGCAAACAAGCAAGAGTGGGAGAGAACAGCAAAAGGTTCTCCTAACTCCACCAGCCTGGGCAGCAGATGCCAGGTGAGGGTGCAAGGTTGGGCTGGGATAGTCAAAGGCAGGCACTAAAAGCTGAGTTCTGCAGAATAGTGTTTCCTGCAGACAGATGGACACAGGAGAAACAGCAAAACCCCTGCAAAGGACTTCAGCAACACCTGTTTGTTCAGGAACTCAATCAGCACCAAGAGGAGATCCAGCAAACTTTCTGAATGGCTCCCAGCCAGTGAATTAAGCAAGCTGGTACCCAGGGGGTCCTGCAGCCTTCAAACTTTCAGCTCCTCCATGGAGTGACTGACAGACAAGTTATCCCATCAAGCTGCTGCTTTAGTAAGACAAAAGCCTAATTCAGCTTTACCTCTAGTGTGGATCCTTTTCTCTTCTTCTCCACTGGTGTCTCTTGCTGTGTTTGTTGGGCTTTTGGCTTCCCTCTTTTATCTGTGTGGGTGCTGTTGGTTTCTGCAATGCCTGAATCCTCATTCTCACTTCCCTCCTCCATGTCCTCACTCTCTGTTTCTTCCTCTGCACTGGATGAGGAGGAATCATCCTTCACCACTTTAGATTTCAGGTAATCCATATCTGAGAGGTCTTTGCTGGCAGCTGCCTTCTTCCCTCCTTTCTTTGCTGGCAGAGAGGAGACACCAGAGAAGTTTGCACACAGATGCTGCTCTCTGCCTAGCTAGGTTAAAGCTGAGAACTGGCACAATCCTGAGAATCACCTTCCCCTCCTCTACCTGTTCACTGTCAGTCTGGATCCCTGCTTTCCAAAGCAACAGCTCATGTGTAAAACAAATGAGAAAGGAGCTTGAGGATCAACATGGCAGAGCATTTTGTCTAAATTCTAACTCAATACTTCAAGCAGACCCCAGAGAAGCTTTTTAATTGTTTAGTTTTGCAACAGAGGAAGCTGCTTCTCCAAAACACCCCTCCACCCCCCAGCATGATCACACTCATGGTTTAGTTACCCCAGGAGAGATGAGGAGCAGCAGGGAAATCACCATTCACCCCAGAAAGAATAGCAGAGAGAAAATACCATCTAGGGAGGGAGGAAAGCTCCAAAACTCACACTCATCACTGGTGCAGGGACACTGGATTCTAATACACACACCACATTTCTCAGTCTCCACTACTCCACTAGCTACAGTTTTCCTTTCAGGATGCAAGACCCTGAACTCTGTCCCTTCCCAGCAGTTGTCTCTTGGCTCACAGCTACACCAAGGCTTCCAGAACCATGCAGAGCAGATCAGTTCCCAGACAGCAGCTACAGCTTACTAAAGAAAGAGAAGACACATCCAGCTCTGCAAATTCTGGAGATGAAAGTAGCTGCAGGCTGGCAAAGCATTTAAGGGAAAGATGTGGCTGTTTGCTCTTTGTTCCTCTTCCCCACACACTGAACTAAAGACCCAGGACAAAGCACAAGTATCATCTCCTTAGTATCAGAAACTGCATTTCCCACATTTGCCCTAATTTGGAAGGCCAACCATACATCCAGAGCACCCAGAAAGAGTCTCATGCTTGAGAAACTGCCTTCCTGCCAACACTGTCTGCATGTGGAGGCAGGACTCTCAATCAGATCTGATAAGCACAAACCCTCACTGAGACAAAAACAAGCAAAAGGTGAGAGCTTCTGGTACCTTTAGATTCCTTCTTATCTTCAGAAGCTTCATTCCCATCCTCCTCCACCTCACTCAGCAACTCAGACTCATCTGAATCAAAGTTGAGATAATCCTCAGCTGCTGGCTTTGATTTTCCCTTCTTGGTCTCCTGTGCCAAAGTGTCATTAGCCCAAGTGGCCACCTGAGACCTTTTCTGGTGAACCACCAAGAACTCCTGGAATGTTTTGTCACCTTCCAGCTGTTGAGAAAGAAACCACGCAGACAAGCTGTGAAGTCAGACATAGAAGAGCTAGGAGCAAGTTGGAATTCAAAGAGATCAGCTCACAGAATCATAGAATGTTAGGGGTTGGAAGGGCCCTAGGAAGATCATCTAGTGCAACCCCCCTGCCAGAGCAGGAGCACCTAGACCAGCTCACACAGCAATGTGTCCAGGCAGCTCTACAATGGCTCCAGACAAGGAGACTCCACAGGCTCCTGGGCAGCCAGGGCCAGTGCTCCCTCACCTTTACTGTAAAGAAGTTTTTCCTCATCTAGAATCACAGAATCATTCTGATGGGAAGAGACTTCTGAGATCAAGTCCAGCCATTTACCCAGCAGTGCTAGGTCACCACTAACCAATGTCCCTCAGCACCACAGCTCCAGGGCTTCTCAATCCCTCCAGGGATGGTGACTCCACCACTGCCCTGGGCAGCCTGGGACAGGCCTTGACAACCCTTCTAGGGAAGACATTGTTCCTAATTTGCAAACTAAACCTCCCCTGATGCACCCTGAGGACCCTCCCTCTTGTCCTATCATTTGTTACTTGGGAGAAGAGCTCAACCCCCACCTTGCTGCAACCTCTTCTGAGGGAGTTGTAGAGAATGAGCAGTGTATGGACACACAGGACCACTGCTGGGATTGTAAAAATGGTTTGTTCCAGCAAAACCAGGCTGTCACAGTGACAGTCACACACCTTGCCTGAATGAACAGCATGGCAAGCAGTCCAGAGAAGAGTTACTCAGCTCTTACTCTTCATACAAGCTACATACTACATACTGCACTTCAACCTGTTCAATATATTCATCAATGATCTGGATGAAGGGGTAGAGTGTTCCCTCAGCATGTTTGCAGATGATCCCAAGCTTGGAGGAGTGGCTGGCACACCAGGAGCTGTGCTGCCATCCAGAGTGACCTGGACAGGCTAGAGACATGGGCAGGGAGAAACTGAATGACATTGAACAAGGGGAAGTGTAAAGTACTGCATGTGGGAAAGAACAAGCCCATGGATCAGTCCAGACTGGGAACTGATGTGTTGGAGAAGAGCCCTGGGGAAAAAGCTCTAGGAGTGCTGGTGGCTAGGAGGATGCCCATGAGGCAGCAATGTGCCCTTGTGGCCAAGAGGCCAATGGCATCCTAGGATGCATTAAGAGGAGCGTGGCCAGCAGAGCCAGAGAGGTTCTTCTCCCCTCTCCTGTGCCCTGGGGAGGCCTCCCCTGGAATGCTGTGTCCAGTTGTGGGCCCCTCAGCTCCAGAAGGATAGGGAGCTGCTGGAGAGAGTCCAGCACAGGGCCAGCAAGATCCTGAAAGGAGTGGAGCATGTGCCCTAGGAGGACAGGCTGAGAGAGCTGGGTCTCTTCAGCCTGGACAAGAGGAGACTGAGAGGAGACCTCAGCAATGCTTAGAAATATGGGAAGGGTGAGTGTGAGGAGGAGAGAGCCAGGCTCTGCTCCATGGCATCCAATGGTAGGACAAGAGGGAATGGGAGCAAGTTGGACCACAGGAGGTTTAGTATTAACCTGAGGAGGAACTTGTTTGCAGTGCAGGTGCCAGAGCACTGGCCCAGGCTGCCCAGGAGCCTGTGGAGTCTCCTTGTCTGGAGCCATTGCAGAGCTGCCTGGACACATTGCTGTGTGAGCTGGTCTAGGTGCTCCTGCTCTGGCAGGGGGGTTGCACTAGATGATCTTTCTAGGGCCCTTCCAACCCCTGACATCCTGTGATACTGTAACCTCAACTCACCTCCTTTAAGTTTTCTGCTGGATCTTTCTTCTTTTTAGCCTAAGGAAAAAACCAAACATTTAGAAAGGCTTATTAGAAGTAGAGGCAAGAGAGTTTCCAAGGTAACCTAACAGGTACAGGGTAAAGAGATCCTAAGGCAGAAAATACCAGAACCAGGACTCCAACATCCTCTGTCCCCCTCCCCCTCTCAGGAAGGCACTGGCATGCATCAGAGCCTCAAGGACAAAACACAAGACTTACCTTTTTTGTGCCTGCAGGAGCTGCACTTGCCACAGGCTTCTCAGGCTGTTTCTCTGAGGCAGGAGCCTTCTGGGAGTGCTTACTCCAGGCTTTAGGTTTTGAAGGGTCACCAAAAGACTTGCAGAGCTCAACCTGAAAGTAATCAATCAGATCTCTAATTAAACACATGCTCAGCAGCCTGCTTCTGGAAGTGCTGGGTAAGGCACAGCCAGGAATGCTTCTTACAGCCCTGATGGGATGGAGGGTGTGTGTGCAGAAGAACAAGCAACTTTGCACAGGTGTTTGGTTTAAATGTACAGAGCTACATCTTCACCTGCTTGAGTCTCCAGCAATGAGGCCTGGCATCAAGCTTGCTTGTTCTGCTACAGATAACATTCTTTAGGCTTTCTTGGCCCCCATCTATTTACCATTAAGACCATCAAAATTCCAGCATGGTGGGAGCAGGAAAGGACCTCTCGGGATCATCTAGTCCAACCCTCCTCCTAAAGCAGGGTCACCCAGAGCAGCTTGCCCAGGATCATGTCCAGGTGGGTTTGCAATCTCTCCAGAGAAGGAAACTCCACAGGCTCTCTGGGCACCCTGGGCCTGGGCTCTGACACCTTCAAAGAAAAATACTTTTCCTTATGTTTAGGTGGATCTTCCTGTGTTCTAGTTTGTGCTCATTGCCTCTTCTGTCACTGGGCACCACTGAAAAGAGTCTGGCCCCATCCTGTAGAATCACAGAACAGTTCCAGCTGGAAGAGACCTTGAAGATCAGTGCANTGGAGTGAGGGGCCCAAAACTGGATGCAGTACTGGAGGTGAGGCCTCCCCAAAGCTGAGCAAAGGGGCAGGATCAGCTCCCTGCTCCTGCTGCCAACACTGTTCCTGCTCCAGGCCAGGATGCCCTTGGCCTTCTTGTCCCCCTGGGCACACTGCTGGCTCCTGTTCAGCTGTCACTCAGCACCCCTAGGTCCCTGTGTGCCTGGCAGCTCTGCAGCCACTGCTCCCCAAGCCTAGAGCACTGCCGGGGTTCCTCTTGACACACTCACCCAAAAATCTCCCATGACAAACTTCCTTCCTAATCACAAGAAGTTGTTTTTAAAGGATCAACTCACTGTGACTCTGGAGGTGTCTATGAAACTCCTGTTGAAGTGATTCAGTGCCAGCTGAGCTTCATCCTCAGACTTGTAGCCAATGAAGCCAAATTTCCTGAATTTGCCATCCTTGGTGAACTTCAGGCAACAATCAGTCAGGGTGCCAAAGGCAGCAAACAGCTTCCGGAAGCGATCCTCCTTCAGCTGGCAAGAGCAAGGCAAAGAGAAACACTTTGCAGACAAGTCCAAACCAAAAACATTTGCTATCAGGGAGTTTCTGAAGTGCTGACAAAAACCCCAGCTACCAAGCTCTTCATCTCCCTCATGAAGCCACTCCACATACAGATCACTGTCTGCACCCAGCCCAGGCACCCCTCTGACAGCTCTCCTGCCACAGTCAAGCCCCCAGTTCAACCACAGGCATGGTGACACCCTTATGGGGAACCAGCATGGTGGCAGAGCAGCAGTGTGCACCTCTACCCAATTCCTAGACAATGAGGGAAGGATAGTAGGCACAACAAGCTCAACTCCACCATCCTAAGGGGCTGGTAGCTTCCCTCCCCTAAAGCACCTCTCCAGTCTACACTCTACCTTTCCACCTCTCCTGGGACTCTCCATGCCCAGGGTCTCCCACTATCCCATCCCCAAAGGTGCCTCCCTGCTCTGCCACAGGGGTCCCGCCCCAGCACATCTCCATGACTCCTTTCCCCCTTACTGCCCCTTCTCCTTGGATAGTCCCCTACAGAATCACAGAATGTTAGGGGTTGGAAGGGCCCTAGAAAGATCATCTAGTGCAACCCCCCTGCCAGAGCAGGATCACCTAGATTCACACAGGAATGTGTCCCGGCAGCTCTGCAATGTCTCCAGACAAGGAGACTCCACAGCCTCCTGGGCAGCCTGGGCCAGTGCTCTGGCACCTGCACTGCAAACAAGTTTCTCTTCGTGTTAATACTAAACCTGCTGTGGTCCAACTTGCTCCCATTCCCTCTTGTCCTAACATTGGATGACTCCCTCCCCAGGGCACCTCACGCCGAACACAGGACCCTCTCTCCCAGGGGATCTCCCCGCTCACCTCCAGCCTTACCACGCCGAGGGTCCCCTCCCCTCCCGGAGCCTCTCCCTGCCCAGGGCCCCGCATCCCCCCCGGGGCTATTCCCTCAGCCCCATCTCTAGGGCCCGAAGCCTTCCTCCACCCCGCAGACGCTCAACCCCGCGGCGGTCTCACCCCATTGGGGAGGTTCTTCACGATAAGCCGCGACATGGCGACGACAGAAACCAGGCAGCGACAGCAATCAAGCAGCAGAGCGCAAGGCCCGGCAGCGCTCAGCACCCCACACGCCGACCCATGGGCGCCGCCATCTTCCCGCCGAGTCACGTGGGCGAGAGGCGGCAGCGCGCATGCGTCAGGGGCGGGGCTGGCTGAACGGAGCCTGGGGATAGCGGGGGGTCTCGGGGGGCAGCGAGGGCTGTAATCATGGGATTGTTTTAGCTGGAAAAGACCTTTTATATTATCAAGACCCACCCTTAACCCAGCAATGCCAGGTCATCACTAAACCATGTCCCTCAGCACCGCATCTCCATGGCTTTTCAATCTCTCCAGGGATGGTGACTGCACCGCTGCTCTGGGCAGCCAAGGCCAATGCTTAACTACTCTTTCAGGGAAGAAATTGTTCCTACTATCNTGCACCAGCTTCCTTGCCCTTCTCTGGACACACTCCAGCACCTCAATGCCCTTCTGGGAGTGACGGACCCAAAACTGAACCCAGGAATGGAGCTGTGGCCTCAGCAGTGCCCAGTGCAGGAGGACAATCCCTGCCCTAGCCCTGCTGCCACACTAGTGCTGATCCAAGCCAAGATGCTCGTTGCCTTTTTGGCCACCTGGGCACACTGCTGCCTCATACCCAGCCGCTGTCCACCAACATCCGCAGCTCCTTTTCCACCGGGCAGCTTTCCAGCCATTCTTCCCCAAGCTGGCCGAGCGCGGGCAGAGGCGGCACAGGGGTGTCCCCGTGCCCAGCCGCCCTTGGCAGCCCCTCGAGCGCTGCTCGCTGGGGCCGGACGAGGGAGCTCAGCTGCCGCCGCTCCGCCTTGGGCAGCCCCGAGCTGGCCACGGTAGAGCCCAGCGGAGAGAAACCCCCACGGGAGCTGTCGAGGAGCTGGGTCTGAGCCTGGGGGAAGCCCTTCTGCCCTGCTCCCCCTCCTCATACCTACTCAGCAGGAGCAGGGAGGGAAGGCTAAGGAGGGAGCCAAAGGAGCTTCTCTGCGAGGAGCAGCTGAACAACCCCACGGCCAGTGGCTGTTGTGGTGCAGAAGCTCCCACAAGCAAAAGAGGCTGAAAATTATGGAAGAAAAATCCCTTGAGGGTTATTAGACACCAAGAGTCCTCTCTTACCTGAACAGCCATTGCTGGGGGACTATTGCCCTTCAAGCATCCCCTCAGTCCAGCTCTGCCTGCCCCACAAGGGGCAGTGATCCGGGGCTGGAATCTGCCTTTACACCTTGATCCCCAGAGGAAGATGCTCAGGATATCTCTCAGCTCCAGCACAGCTCTCACTCGTTTTTCAGCCTAATTTGGCTCCACATCTGATTTATCCCAGGGGTGGAGGCTTCCCAGCCTGAGCTACCCTCACCCAGAGACCTTCCACCCAGCAGACAGTGTGTGGGCAGAGGCACCATCTTCTAACACCTCTCGAGTGGATCCAGCTGGCTGTGCCCATCCCAAATGCTCAAAGCAGGATGGAGCACATGGCACATGTCGGGGGAGGCAGCCCTCAAGCCAGCTACACCACTGCTACATCCCAGTGTCCTGGTGGGACTGGGATACTGGCTAATTAACTGGAGAGCCCAGCCTGAGCCCATGCTCTCCTCCCAAGCAAGCAGCAAGGGAAACACTTGCATTTTCCAGGGAAGGAGACCTGAGATAAAAAAAAGCAGGCTCAGTGCACAGGAACCAGGAGAGGGTGAGATGCTGCTGGGACTGCCAGCTAGTGCCCTGCTCAATGGGAAAATGCACAGCACAAACCTCTCTGCCTACAGACCTAGGCACCCAGGAGGAGATGCCTCTGCTGTCATTCACCTGGCCCTTCAGAGGGGTCTCTGTGAGGTGTCATGGTAC
The DNA here is from genome assembly GCA_013396975.1 of Bucco capensis. Taxonomy (NCBI): domain Eukaryota; kingdom Metazoa; phylum Chordata; class Aves; order Piciformes; family Bucconidae; genus Bucco; species Bucco capensis. The sequence continues at coordinate 35,358 of VWZO01018925.1, read as the reverse complement.
AAGGGGCCCAGTTCCCTCCCCTCCTTGCCCTCTGCTTCATCCTTGGCCAGGCTGTCAGGGCTGTCACTTGGAATGAAGGCTGGCACTGACAGGGCTGCACTCACACCATCACTAACACATCCAGACCTTGCCCTTGTCACTCCCATCCTCTCCAGGACACTTGCCCCCCTCTTTCCTCCCCCATCTCTTCCTCACCTGCTGCTCACAGCCAGCAGTGGTGCTCAGCTCCTGTTCATGCAGACCAGACAGCATTGCCCCTGCATTCACCTAACTGGGCACTGTGGGGACACTGAGGTCAGGTTCTGCTCTCAGTGCTTCCTCACCTCCAGCCACAACTTCACCTGGGACTGCAATTCCCCTCCTACTAGTCTCTCCTGCATCTGGGGTTGCTTTTCCCCAAGTAAGAGCTTTGCCCAAGCACTTGGCTGCTGAGATTGTGTCCTCTGAGGGTCCTTGGGACCAGAAAGAACCACTTGTCTGCTGGAGCTTGGCAGAGAGGGGCTTAGCTGAGCCAGGCTCTGGGCCAGGTAACAAAGCTGACTCTTAATGCCAGCAAAGAAACCTGTGTCCCTGTGGGAGCAGGGGGTTTACAAAGCCACTGGAGATGCTCAGCTTTGCTAATCTCACTTCTTTGGAGAGGAACCAATCTGAGCCCTCCCCAGCTGCACAAGCTTCACAAATACTGACCTCAGATTTGGTTTACTCTGTGGTTTCTGCTCCCCAGGGTGGGTGAAGATTTGAAGTGTACAAATGTGAGAGTTGGAACAACATCGTTTTCCTGGAAAACTGGAGGTTTAGGGGGCACCAGAGAGATAGGAGAGTTGCTCCTTTAGCAGGTGGGTCTGCTGCACCATGGGAGATAATTCCCTGAGCTAAGCTCATTTCAGATGAGAGATCCCAGCCCTGGGCACACAAGAGGGAAACTGAGGAGGCTTTGGAAAGCAGCTCTCAGTCTTTGAATATCAGAGTATCACAGGATGTCAGGGGTTGGAAGGGCCCCAGAAAGATCATCTAGTGCAACCCCCTGCCAGAGCAGGATCACCTAGACCAGCTCACACAGCAATGTGTCCAGGCAGCTCTGCAATGGCTCCAGACAAGGAGACTCCACAGCCTCCTGGGCAGCCTGGGCCAGTGCTCTGGCACCTGCATTGCAAACAAGTTTCTCCTCAGGTTAATTCTAAACCTCCTGTGGTCCAACTTGCTCCCATTCCCTCTTGTCCTCCCATTGGATGCCATGGAGCAGAGCCTGGCTCTCTCCTCCTCACACTCACCCTTCCCATATTTCTAAGCATTGCTGAGGTCTCCTCTCAGTCTCCTCTTGTCCAGGCTGAAGAGACCCAGCTCTCTCAGCCTGTCCTCCTAGGGCACATGCTCCACTCCTTTCAGGATCTTGCTGGCCCTGGGCTGGACTCTCTCCAGCAGCTCCCTATCCTTCTGGAGCTGAGGGGCCCACAACTGGACACAGCATTCCAGGGGAGGCCTCCCCAGGGCAGAGGAGAGGGGAGAAGAACCTCTCTGGCTCTGCTGGCCACGCTCCTCTTAATGCATCCTAGGATGCCATTGGCCTCTTGGCCACAAGGGCACATTGCTGCCTCATGGGCATCCTCCTAGCCACCAGCACTCCTAGAGCTTTTTCCCCAGGGCTGTTCTCCAACAGATCAGTTCCCAGTCTGTACTGATCCATGGGCTTGTTCTTTCCCAGATGCAGTACTTTACACTTCCCCTTGTTAAATTGCATTAAGTTTCTCCCTGCCCATGTCTCTAGCCTGTCCAGGTCACTCTGGATGGCAGCACAGCTCCTGGTGTGCCAGCCACTGCTCCAAGCTTGGCATCATCTGCAAACTTGCTGAGGGAACACTCTACCCCTCCATCCAGATCATTAATGAATATGTCCTGAGCATCATCCCTAACCCTTCTGCTGCTGGCACATGGGGCAGGCAGGGGCTAGAGCAGGCATTGCACAGGCAGCTGGGATGGCTCCCTGGCTGCAGGTCAAACAGCCCCACAGCCTCTACTGGGGAAAGGACTGAATGCATTGGCTTTGGCTGCTTTGGGGTTTGTCTTCCTCATGGAAACTCTTGTCTTTGGTGATGCCAGTGGGAGATATTCCTATTGCCATGCCAGCCCCTGTCCCTGCAGCCATGGCAGGCCTGCTCCCAGCCAGGACTCCCCAGCAATGGGTGGGATGGAGGCAGTGGCCATGCTGGGAGCTGGATGGGGAACAGAAAGGAAAAGCAACTCTGCTCAGGTTTTGTTCCTTAAGCTGACAGAGAGCAAGGAGAGGCAGAGGGTAACTGGGAGGTGACATGCCCAGCAAAGGTGACACAACATCAACCCCCAGGGAGCACTAGCTTTGCCCTCCTGTCCCTTCAGTCACCTCCCTGGTAGGGATGTCTGATGGGTTGGTGGCAGGGTCCAGATGATGCCTGTCCCTTCACCCTCAGCCCTCCATGCTGAGCAGAGAGAGGAGCCACCCTGGCAGCCTCACAGCTGGCAGGAGGGGGAAGAGGTGGTCCCCCCAGCCCAGGAGCTCCATCCCCTTGCCTTGTCACAACGTGTTATGTGGCCAGCTCGTTGGCCAGCAGGACAGGGGCTTGCACAGCACCAAAGAGCAGGGGTCACCTTGCTGTAAAATAGCATCCCCAGCTGCCTGCAGCCAAGCTGCTGAACTTTGGAAAGCAGGGTCAGGGCAAAGGAGCTTGCTGTTGGGGGCATCTCTCAGTGGGGAGAGGGGCAAAGGGTCCCTGCTGCTCTGCTCCAGAAGGGGAAGACACCAGGGGTCAAGTGCTGATGAGAAGGAGAGAAAGGAAGAAGCTGCTCCAGATCCTGCCTGTCCCTAGGTATGCTAAGAGAGAGGTCAGATGCCAAGTCTACTATGGTCTTTAAAGAGATGCTTCTCTTATCTGTAGCTCCCTGTGGTGTCCAAAGGGACACCAGAGGTTTCTCCCCAATTGTCACAGCACAGCCTGTCACTCCTGCCAGCCCAGGCTGTGGCCCTGAACCAGGAGGGCTGCTTGGTGACAAGCCAGCCCTGCCTGAGAAGGACAAGCACAGCCCCAAGGAGCCCTTCATGCCTGTCTAAGCAGGAGCATCTTGCCCACCACTGGGCAAGGTGAGAGCCAGGGTCACCCTTGCTTGGAAAGCAGCCCCTGGACACCTTGTTCTGGTGCTTGTGGGCTGTTGCTGAGCAGCTTTGGGGGCTGTGGGGGGGTTCAGAGGTTACCTGCACCCCTCAATGGCAGTCAGCACTAGAGGGGCTTTGTCTCAGGAACTGTTTTCAGGAACAGTGTTGGCAGCAGGAGCAGGGAGGTGATCCTGCCCCTTTGCTCAGCTTTGGGGAGGCCTCAGCTCCAGTACTGCATCCAGTTTTGGGCTCCTCACTGCAAGAGGGACATGGAGGTGCTGGAGAGGGGACAGAGGCTGCCAAGCTGCTAAAGGGCTTAGAACATAAG
>VWZO01018925.1:7300-31179 GCA_013396975.1 Bucco capensis | reverse complement strand
ACCACTGGGCAAGGTGAGAGCCAGGGTCACCCTTGCTTGGAAAGCAGCCCCTGGGCACCTTGTTCTGGTGCTTGTGGGCTGCTGCTGAGCAGCTTTGGGGGGGTTCAGAGCTTACCTGCACCCCTCAGTGGCAGTCAGCACTAGAGGGGCTTTGTCTCAGGAACTGTTTTCAGGAACAGTGTTGGCAGCAGGCGCAGGGAGGTGATCCTGCCCCTTTGCTCAGCTTTGGGGAGGCCTCACCTCCAGTACTGCATCCAGTTTTGGGCCCCTCACTCCAAGAGGGACATGGAGGTGCTGGAGAGGGGACAGAGGCTGCCAAGCTGCTAAAGGGCTTAGAACATAAGCCTGAGGAGGAAAGACTGAGGGAGCTGGGCCTGTTTAGTCTGGAAAAGAGGAGTTTGAAGGGAGACCTCCTGGCTCTCTAGAACTACCTGAAGGGAGGTAGTTATCACTCTAGTGGAGAGTGCTAGGCCAAGGGGAAGTGGATGGAAATTGCACCAGGGGAGGTTCAGGCTAGACATTAGGAGGAATTTGTTTGCTGCAAGGGTTGTGAGCCATTGGAACAGGCTGCCCAGGGAGGTGCTTGAGTCCCCATCCCTGGAGGTGTTTCAGAGACAGGTAGATGTTGCATTGGGAGGCATCATTTAGCAGGTTGCTAGGGCTAGGACAAAGGCTGCACTGATGATCTTCAAGGTCTCTTCCAGCTGGAACTGTTCTATGTCTGTTTGACACTCAGACCTTGAACCCTTCCCTTTTCTTTCAGAAGTGGATAAGAAGCAAAAGCTGAGTCCTGGGGGATTCATGCTGAGAGCTGAAACCTGGCTGAGGACCTTCTTCAGCTGATTAAATTAAGCCACAGACAGCAGCAAGGAGAGGGGTGAATGTGACCCAACAACACTCCCCAACTGCTTTTAGGGTGCTGGAAGCTCACTGATGCACTCTGCCTGTATGGCTAAGGTAGGAAATGCTGCCTCAAATCTCCTGGGTTATGCTGCTGGAGTTGTTAGCTTTTGGGAACAGAGATGGATGGACCTTCCTGATGCAAGCAAATTGTCCTGGAGCAAGGAAATAAGAGGCTGCCTTTGATGCTCTAACAAAGTGGAAAGGCAGTGGCCAATCCACCTGCCCCTCCCTGGGTGCTGCTCAGCAAGAGGGGGGTCAAGAGAGAAGCAGGAGGACTAACTGCCCTTCTGAAAGGCTTCATCCCTGAGCAGCTAGGACTCTGCCCAGCCTGGGCTACAGGATGCTCTGCTAGGAGGTGAGGATGCTTTTGTCCTTGCCTGGGAGATGGGAGTGCTGCAGTGTCACTGTGGGCAGCAGAATTTGACTTGGAGCCAGATAAAGCATCACCTGAACTTGCCTCCTCAGCTAAGGAACGTGCCTGTGAGCACGTGCCATAGTTCTGCTCTCTACCCTCTCTGTGTCTGCAGTTTTGGGGTGAAGTTTGTGTCTTTGCACAGCCTTAAGGCTAAATTGTAATGCTGAGGAACAAGCAGATGGGTGTGAGGATGGGGAAGGGCAGGAGAGGTTTTTCCCCATCACATCTCTGAGCACAAATGAGCTGCTGGCACCAGGACTCAGAAACCCAGGCCGGCCAAGAGCTGAGGAGCAGAGGTAAATCATGTCCACAAGCAAGCAATCAATCATCTGCCAAAGCATAGTTACCAGGACCACACTTGTCCAGGAGAGGAATAACTACTAGAGCAGGGCTCAGCCTTCTTTCTTGTGCCTTTGAAGCATCTGCTGGTGGTGGCTGGCAGAGCAGGAGCACATTGACCCTTCATGGCCTTGCTCTGCTCATGGGCTGCTGAGGAACATGCTCCCTAGCCCAAACATCTTGGCACTGAGCACACACAAACTGCTGAGATTCAAAAGGAAGAGTCACCCCCTGTCCCTGCTGAGCCCATCTACCCCAGGGGAGATGTTGGCTGTGCAGCTGGCCCAGGCAATCCTGTCACCTTCAAGGACAGATTCCTCCAGGTCATGTCCCCAGGGTGCCCTGAAGCAGCCTTCAGCTCCACAAGAGACTCCTGAGCATCCTGCCTGAAGGCTGTGGATGGGAGAGGAGAGCAGGGAGAGGGAGCTTTGCCTGCTGCTGCCTCTAGCCTGGGCTCTCCTCCATCCATCAGCCCTTCCACCTCCTTCAGCTCCCTTTGTGGTGCTGTGTTTGGGGGGCTATGTGTGCATGTGTAAATGGACTCAGGGGAGGGTCTAGGCAACAGCTGCCTTTGATCAGCACAACATGTGGGAGATGGAGCACTTCAGGAATGCTGCCTCCTGATCAAAGGTGGGAACACAGTGACAGCCAGCACTTGGCAAAACCCCATCCTTACTAATCCTTGCTGGGGAGCTAGGAGGGGGTGTTGGATCAGGGAGCCACACAGGCAGCCTGGCCCTTGGCCCATTGAAGGGGAGTGAGCTGAGCCCTGAGTCAGGCTGAAGGGCAGGAGTGTCACTCCTTCTCAAGGCTCTGTCCCCAGCAAGAGGTTATTCCCTGCAACAAGGCAAGCAATGCATTTCCACCTTCTCTTTTGCCCTCCATGGCTCCAGCCCTGATCTCCCAGACCCCTGCTAGCATCTCCAGCAGCTCAGCATGTGCCAAAGCTCCCAGCCCCTGCACTCCCCTCCCCAGGAGGGGATACCCTAACACTTTAATCACCTCCATAAAGATGAGGGGAGGGCTGAAAGGTCACTAGCTCTAAAAACAGCTGGGAGCAAAAGGGAAGACACGTTACCACCCTCCTGATTGACACTCAGGGGATGGGGACAGCAAGGACACTGCTCACAGCTTCCCCTCCAGCCCAGGCCTAATGTGTGGGCTTGGCCCCAATGCTGAGCCTGTCCAATGTCACCTTCTCCCATCATGGACACTCTTATCTCTCTCCTGGTGGGCTTTCTGCTGATAACCTTGGTGGGAAGCAGAGAAGCTCATCTGCAGAGAGCAGGTGGACTCACACAAGGTGTTGGCTGAGCTCCAGCCAGCCCCAATCCAGCTGGACATCTGGACTTGATCTCAGTGGTCTTTTCCAACCCTAATGATGCTGATTCTATGATTCTGGGCTCTTCTGGTGGGAAGTGGGTAAATATTTTCACCCCAACACAGTCTCTTCCAGCAAACCCCCTCCTGCTCTGCCAGCAGAAACAATCCCACTCCACATGCCCAATGCTCACTGCACCTCCTTGTCCTCACTGCCCCACACCTTCCTCCACCCCAGAGCTATTGTGTTCTTGCTTGAGGCTCTTCTGGCACCTTAAAGGAAGCTTTTCCAGAGGCTGAGAAGGGTTCCTTCCCATCCTGGGCTCAGCCCTTCTCCCCAGGCAGGCTCATGGGTCCCTTCCTCACTGCACACTGAGAAGGAGCCCAGCAGGGCTGCCTGATGGATACAGCACTTATCAGCAAACCCTAGGAAAAGAAAGGCATGGAAATGACTGCTCAAGCACCAGCCTGGGCAATCCAGCAGGAATGAACCTTTCTTTATGTCTGGACAGAGAGCTGAGGGCTTGAGAGCTGGAGGAGCTGGCAGAGAGGAAGAGGTGGGGAGGGCTTGGGGAAGCTAAGAGCAGCAGCTCAAAGAATCACAGAATCACAGAATGTTAGGGGTTGGAAGGGCCCTAGAAAGATCATCTAGTGCAACCCCCCTGCCAGAGCAGGAGCACCTAGACCAGCTCACACAGCAATGTGTCCAGGCAGCTCTGCAATGGCTCCAGACAAGGAGACTCCACAGGCTCCTGGGCAGCCTGGGCCAGTGCTCTGGCACCTGCACTACAAACAAGTTCCTCCTCAGGTTAATACTAAACCTCCTGTGCTCCAACTTGCTCCCATTCCCTCTTGTCCTACCATTGGATGCCATGGAGCAGAGCCTGGCTCTCTCCTCCTCACACTCACCCTTCCCATATTTCTAAGCATTGCTGAGGTCTCCTCTCAGTCTCCTCTTGTCCAGGCTGAAGAGACCCAGCTCTCTCAGCCTGTCCTCCTAGGGCACATGCTCCACTCCTTTCAGGATCTTGCTGGCCCTGTGCTGGACTCTCTCCAGCAGCTCCCTATCCTTCTGGAGCTGAGGGGCCCACAACTGGACACAGGATTCCAGGGGAGGCCTCCCCAGGGCACAGGAGAGGGGAGAAGAACCTCTCTGGCTCTGCTGGCCACGCTCCTCTTCATGCATCCTAGGATGCCATTGGCCTCTTGGCCACAAGGGCACATTGCTGCCTCATGGGCATCCTCCTAGCCACATCTCCTTGAGCATGGCTTTGGCAGGAACAAACCAGGTTCCACAGAGGAGCAGGAGCCTCTGCTAGTGCAACAGAGCCTGCTCTGAGAGAACATGCACAGATGCTCAACCTCACTTGTTCTTTCTTTTTTCTGCAGGGTGCTGCTGCAACTGCAACTTTGCCTCCTGCAAAGGTATCAGCTGCAGTTTGTTTTCCTGCTGGCAAGGCTCTGGCTGTTGGAAGTTGCCAGGCAAAGAGCTCTCCAAGCAGGGAACTACAAAGAGGGCTGACACCTCTAATGAATTACAGTAATGCCAGCTCGAGGTGAACTCTAAAGTGCCTGTTTACACAGTCACTGACCTCCCCTCACCCTCTCTCTGGGGAGAGTTCCCCTCCCTGCCTTGATGGATCACAGCTGAATGGAGGCAGAGCTCAGTGTTTATCATCTCCCAGCTTGGGCAAGGGAAGGAATAACAGCATTGCATGGCACACTGGCCACCACTAGGAAGAAAATGCCCACCCAACACTTGCTTAGCAACACCACCTTCATCGCCTTCATACCTAAACCCATTTCAGGTGCTGGGATCCCCAGGCAAGCCTTTTGGGTGCTGAGAGAGCCTCAGTGCTCCCCTTGCCAGGATGTTAGGCTGCTATTGGCTACTGACACCTTTTCTGGGGTTATTCTGATTGGTTTCCCCCCACTTTGGTGCAGGATTTCCCTGTGTCCTGCTGCTGGATGCCTGTGCATCCAGCAGCTGAGGGATTGCTGGCACAGCAGCTCAGCCCCAGGCAGGAGGGAGTGAATAGCTGCTGCTGGAAGCCCTGAGCTTGCTACAAGTGGACAATCAAGGGAAAGAGAAAAGCTAGCAGAGCAGCAAGTTGCTCCTTCCTCCACCTGTAACACTTGCAGCCAGAGCTGCCTCATGGTGCCAGCAGCTCCCTCTCCTGCTCTCTGAAGGGGAGCTGGAGCTCAGTCCCCAGCTCAAGGGATGCTCAGTGTCCTTGTGCCTCTGCTTGGCTTCATGCACAGCAGAGCCCAGTCTCTCTGCTCTCCCTTGCAGTGGGGATAAAGCCTGCTGGAACACACTCATCTTTCCACCCACTAGGTGATCCCATCCCATCCTCATCCCCAAGACACCAGCCCTGTGCCTGGGCATGGAGCAGAACACACAGGGGTAAGGAACCAGTGGGGCAGAGGAAGCCCTTGGGCTCCTCTCCTGCCCAGTGCCACAGCCATGGGAGAGCCCTGGGCTTGGGAAGCTTCTGCAACATGACTTTTCTGCAACATTTCTTGACTTTAGCAAAGCTTTCCATACTGTCTCCTATGGTATCCTCATTGCCAAACTTAAGTGTGCATTGGGAGACTGTGCTGTGAGATGGATTGGGAACTGGCTGAAGGACAGAGCCCAGAGTTGTGGTCAGTGGAGCAGAGTCTAACNAAGATCCTGAAAGGAGTGGAGCATGTGCCCTAGGAGGACAGGCTGAGAGAGCTGGGTCTCTTCAGCCTGGACAAGAGGAGACTGAGAGGAGACCTCAGCAATGCTTAGAAATATGTGAAGGGTGAGTGTGAGGAGGAGAGAGCCAGGCTCTGCTCCATGGCATCCAATGGTAGGACAAGAGGGAATGGGAGCAAGTTGGAGCACAGGAGGTTTAGTATTAACCTGAGGAGGAACTTGTTTGCAGTTCAGGTACCAGAGCACTGGCCCAGGCTGCCCAGGAGGCTGTGGAGTCTCCTTGTCTGGAGCCATTGCAGAGCTGCCTGGACACATTGCTGTGTGAGCTGGTCTAGGTGATCCTGCTCTGGCAGGGGGGTTGCACTAGATGATCTTTCTAGGGCCCTTCCAACCCCTGACATACTGGGATACTGTGATTCTGTGATGATCCTACAAAGCCCAGAGAGGCAGACAGTGAGAGCTGCCACCAGCAGAGACATGGCCAACATCAGTATGCCACCACTGCCCTGCTGTGTGCCCCTGCATCCCACCTCTGGCTGCACACAGGAGAACAACCTGGGGAGATGACTGACTCCAAGTAGCCAGTGGGGAGGGAGGAAGGGCAGGAAAATACTGTCCCAGAGTCACCCAGCTGCTCCCCTGTGCCTCAGCTTGTTTAGCCCTGGCAGTGAGGGATGGCTTTTAATATAGTTGAGCTTTCCTTCCTCAGGTACTCAAAGGATGAAAACTTCCATGCTGGCCCCTGGGGAAGGTACTTCTCCATTTCTCTGCTAGCCTTCTGACCTCTTTGTTTTGTTCCAGAGTTATTTTTGGAAGTAAAAGCTTTTCTCTTTGCCCTTCTGCTGGCCCCCAGCTTTCTGTCAGCCAAAGGGGCATTTAAAGCCCCTTGCCCACCCAACCAGAAAAATGGTGGCTGAGGCAGGGTAGAGTTAAACCTTTCCACTCACCCAGGAAAGCAGGAGGCCTTCTCAACTCATTAACCCTCCATCCACTCAGCCACCCAAAGAGGAGCTCTCAGAAGCTGCTATGGGAAGTACCTGTCCACCTAGATAGGTCCATGGGGGGGGAAGGGAGAGCTACAACCCCCAAACAGCAGCTCACTCCATGTCTCCATCCCTACAGCACTTCAAAATCCACTTGACTCCAGCACCCTCCCAACATCCACAGAATCTCAGCTGCATCCCAAAGCTTGCTTCCACTGGGAACTCTACAACCCAAGAAGGTTCTACCCCAAAAAGCCATGGAGACTCAAACCAGGGACCTTGTTCCAACAAAACCACATACATAGAGCAGGAGATGGACTCTGCTTCACGCTGCTGATGGTCAGGGAAGGGATGTCTGAGCCAAAGAACCAGTGCCCAGTGACCTACATGTACCATAAACCCCAAGGTCTCTTTGGTGCTTGCTTGCTGCTGGAGGCATCCCCACCCTGGCCATTGGCAGCTGCAAAGGTTCAGGCTGCTCCCACAGCAGGAGACAGGTCCTTGTCCCTCATGGACACCAGGATGGTGGCAGGAGGCTGCTGGGAGCCAGGGGACAAACCACACTCTCAAAGGGAAGGAGAAAATGCTCAGCAGTAGCACAGTGCCAACCACAAGCCATGCCCAGGGGTTAACCTATTCCTCCCCAGAGCAGGCAGTGAGAGCAAAGCCCTAAAGCAGCAGGCACTCCTAAACCCTCCCTATCGGCCTCAGGAGCTTCTTCTCCCTGAAGGTTTCCAGCCCCTTTAGAGCCCATGGACATTTCTGGCTTCCATGGCACCTCACCACAGGCTGTTCACTTTGGATTAGAGATCCTGCACTGGGTTTTAGTTCACTGGATAAGACTAGGTCTTGCTACAGAGCATCAGGATGAACCAAACCAAACACTCCATGTCTCCATCAAGCCACACTCCCTGGAAAGCCACATCTATGCTTATTAAGATGGCTCAAATTGTCACTCCCTGGCACAGAAGCTTACCAGAAAAATGAGGGAGGAAATGGGAAAGGATCTGAGTTTCCTGCAGGGCACTGGGGTTACTCTGCCATCAGCTCCCTCCTCTCTCCCTGAGTGCTTGAGGTCCCTTCCAACCCAAACGATTCTAGGAGCCTAGGATTCATTCTCTGACTGAAGGCAGCCTGCCCGAGCATGGCCATTCTGCACAGCCCCAGCCAGGAGCTGTGGCCACAAGATGTCACCCGCGCCCTTCGCCCGAAGGCCCCGCAGGGCTAGCAGCAGCCTGCCCCAAGGCTTCTCCTCTGAGCCTTCTGGGCTGTTCTGAGCCTTCTGCAGCAGCAGCAGGGACCAAACTGCTCCTCAGAGGCAGCATCTCCCTGGATATCCTCTGGCTGCTGCATCCCTGGGTCCCCTGCTGGAGCCAGGGATGCTCAGCACAGTACCACAGAGCCAAGCCCTCCCAGACCTGCTCCTTAACCCCTTCGTGGGCTGCAATCATTTCAGTTTGCATCCAGTCAGAGAGCTGCAACACAGTCTTTTGAGATCAAAAATGAGCAGAATGAGGGTTGTTAAGTCTTGGCCCAGGCTGCCCAGAGAGATGGTTGAGTAACCAGCCCTGGAGCGCTTTAAGAAACATCTAGATGCTCTCCTTAGGGAGATGGTTTAGTGGCATGGAAGTGCTAGCTATGGTTGGACCTGGTTTTGGAGGTCTCTTCCAACCTTAATGATTCTGTGAGTCTAGAATAAATAGTTTTTTCAAACTCCATTACAAGCTTTTTTCCCCTCTCAGGAGTAGATATCTACACAAGAAGATGCCCAGCTGAATTAGTTCAGAAGGTTTTGAGTACTATCACCTCAGTTCAGTTCTTGGTTTTGCAATAAATAAGTTGGAAATGTGTTTAAAGCAAGGACTCATCAAGGTCTTTTAGTCCAAAGTGAATTCATTCGATTTGAACAAGAACCTCAAAAATCAGAGACCAAAATGAGAAGGAAAGATTGCCAGAGCTATCCTGCAGATAGGAAGAGGTGAGTAGTTCTCACCCCAGGGGGAATTCAGCTTTCCACACAGATCCTTCCTCCTCTTGCAGCCCAAGAGAGAAATCATTGACCATCACAAGCCAGTTTCCAGGGAATGCTTCCATCCCTATGTGGCAGCTGGAGAACCTGTGATACAGAGCTCCCTGGAGTGCCCAGCCAGAGGAGGGAACACAAAGCTAGAATGAACTCTTCATGGTCCCCTAGTAGGTTGAGGACCACTGGCCAGCACACAGCCACTTTTCCTGGACAACATCATACCCACAAACTCACTCCAACCCTTCGTGAGATAAGCAAGGAGCTGAAATCCCAAAGCTCCACATAGAGCAGCAGCATTTTGACCAACTGATATTGGAAAAACAAACTAAATGCTCTGGAATAAAAACCCCATCCTAGGTCTTTTCACACTTGACCTTCTCTGCAGCAACACATTAGCTTCTCTGTATAAGCTCTTTACTACTTGAGTCAGAAGTGGGATGCTGCTGAGTTTATTACAGAAGCAGAGGGTTTGGCTGGGGAAGGGGCTCTGGGGGCTGTGTCCCCCACCAGTAGAGCTCAAGTTGCCATGTTTAATGGACTGGTTTACAAAAAAGCACCTCTGTTTTAAGTCCCCCCCAGTGTCTTATAAAAGTCAGCCCTGAGCATCAGTCCCAAGTTTGGCTGCATGGCTTCCCTGCTCTGCTTCACCAACAGCTTCTTGCTTGTAAAAGGCCCTGCCTGGAAGGAGGGAGAGAGTCAATGATGGCTTTGGAGATGTTGAATAAAAAAGGGGCTCCCACTTGATTTCCTTCCTAAGGAATAGTTGGGATTGGTTGCTCTGGGGTGTCCAGAAAGGAAGCAAATGACTAGCCCATTAACAAGTGCCCCTTGGCCTGTTTTTCCCCTAGAGCTGACCCAAGCTCCTCACAGTTGGCAGTGGAGTCAGTCTGCAGCAGTTGTTTGGCCTCAGATGATTTGCAACACCCTGTAAACTCAGTGGCTTTACACTCCCTCACCAAGAGGATTTCTCCTAGGCATTTTTTTCCATGTGTCTCCAACATATGGAGCAATAAAAACCAAGTTCTAGCTCGTAGCTGCTGTCACAAACTATTTTGGGGGTGGGGAAGAGGTGTGGGGCTCAGATCTATATGAACCTGGGAGAGACCTGAGCCTGAAGGAAGCTCATGTTTTTATGAGGCAGGAAATTGCAGGCTCAGCTTGGCTTGTGCCACTTGTCCCCACGTGTCCAGCTTTCCCATCACAACTTGGGGCTCAGTGGAAGGAGAGATGTGTGGGGACAGATGGCAGCTGCATGAAAGGCTTCTCTCCACTGAGAGGTGGGCACCAAAAGATGGCTCAGAAGGATGGCCAAGAGAAGGCAAGTTGGTGCTTGCTTGGGGAAAAACATCTAAGAGCCAGTTAAGAGAGAAAAGAATTCATCTAATTCCCACCCCACAACTGCCATAAACCTAATGAGTTGCTGAGAATCTTCATTTCCTAGAGGTGCAAACAATCCTGGAACACTTCCCTGTGCTATTTAAGAGCAGAGACAAGCATCCTTCTGCAAGCTCCCAGCTCTCCATGAAGACAGAGCTTCCCTTTCCAGCAGGATTTATGGCTATCACAAGGGAATAAAGGGCTGACAGAGGAGATGGTGTGCACAAGCACACACAGAGCTGACATTAACTGATGGAGAAGCACAGAGCTCAGCAAGAGGAGCAAACCCAGAGAGTTGCTAAGGAGATACCTGAGGAGCACTGAGAGCTTTTTCCTTTCTACATCAGAGGAAGAGTTCAGCTATACCCAAGTTTCTCAAATCCATTTTCCCTGCCTGAACATGTTACAAAGCTCAGGGATTCCTGGATGCCTCTTGGCCTGCCCTAAGGTCTCAGGGTGCCCACCTGGGTCCTGCCCATGGAGTGCAGCAGTGATCACATCTCAGCTTGGATGGGAGCAGATTACACACAGTAAGTACAGCACAAACATCACTCCAGTGCCACTGGGCATCTGTCAAGGCAATCCTCAGCAGGGCACCTTACTCCAGAGAAATGAATGTGCTTAGCTTCCAAATTAAAGGACAGACAGAAAATTAACCAAGCAGCCCAAATTCTGGGGTCTCCTAGCTTTCTTCATTTGTCACTTCAGTAATGCTGTTGGTGATTTGTACAGCCCCAGTGATGCTCCAGCAAGAGCCCAAGGGCTCATAGCCAGGCTTAGCAGAGCAGGGACTGAATTCCCTTCTCCCTCCTCTGCTCAGCCCTGTGGTCCCTAGGAACCTCAGCACTATCTCCTCTTGCCCAGGCTGTCCCAGCTCTCCAGCACAGTGCCTAGAGCAACCCCAACCAAGCCTCTTTGAGCATCAGATTGAGGTCTTTTCAGGGCAAAAATCCCATATCTAGGGACAGCTTGCAGCACTAACACAATCAGAGTCTAGCAACACCAGCCAGAGGTCTTCAGTCAAAAACCTTCTTACATAGTGAGGAGATAACTGGTTTCTCTGCCTGCCTTGGCTCCTTGCACTGGGCAGACAGCAGAGGGTGGCAAAACCTCACTGTCTTTTGGGGCAAATCCTCCTCTACCTGCTCCCTGCCTTCAGCTAGCTGCCCTTGTGTGGTGATGCTTCATGCCCAGTGCTGCTGGTGGGGGCTGGCTACATGTCCTAGGGGAAGAACCTGCACCCAAAATCCAAACAGACCTCAGCTTATGGCTGGGGACACAGAGAGGGCATCTGGAGCAGGCAAAGGGGGAGAGAGCTCTCCTCCCTTACCTCTCTTGGGGTGGGCTGGAGGCTGGAGTTTGTAAAGTGGCCTCCAGCTGTCATCAAGTGGCATTTGTTAAATGAAGTGACCACTCTGGGGACAGGTACTATTGCCAAAGTGGACATCACTTTTTCCAAGTGCTAATGTACAAGGCTGTCAGGTCCTGGCCTCAGGAGCAAGATTGGTTCTCTGATGTTTGGGGGAAAGATAAGGCGCTGGATCACCTCCTGCCCACAGAGCCAGCAGCCTGGGCTGCTGCAGAGAGTCACTCAGCAAAGAGCTCACAGAATCAATCACAGAATCACCACAGAATGGTTTGGGTTGGAAGGGACCTCTGCAGCTCATCTAGTCCAATCCCCCTGCAATGGGCAGGGACATCCCCAACTAGAGCAGCTTGCCCAGAGCCCTGGCAAGCCTCACCTGCAATGCCTCCAGGGATGGGAACTCAACCACCTCCCTGGGCAACCTGGGCCAGTGTTCCACCACCCTTGTGGGGAGCAACTTTTTCCTCATATCAAGTCTAAATCTACTCTCCAATTTCAAACCATTGCCCCTTGTCCTTTCCCTGCAGGCCTTTGCAAACAGGCCCTCTGCAGCCTGCTTGGAAGTTCCCTTTAGGTCCTGGAAGGTCACTAGTAGTTCCCCTGAATTCTTCTCTTCTCCAGGCTGAACAATTCCAGCTCCCTCAGCCTGTCCTCAGAGCAGAGGTGTTCCAGCCCCTGAGCATTCTCGTGGCCTCCTCTGGACCTGCTCCATCAGCTCCATGTCCTTTCTGTGTTGAGGGCTCCAGAACTGGACCCAGTATTGCAGAGGAGGTGTGAGCAGAGCAGAGTGCAGTGGCAGAATCACCTCTCTGGCTCTGCTGGCCACGCTTCTCTTGCTGCAGCCCAGGATGCCATTGTGCTTCTGGGCTGCCAGCGTGCACTGTTTGCTCATGGCCAGCTTCTCAGCCACCAGCACCCCAAGGCCTTTTCTGCAGGGCTGCTCTTTATCATCTCATCCCCTAGCCTGTATCTCTCACACAAACCTGGCCTTCCAGAAACACTTGTGCAACCAGCTCCTCCTGCTAGTGCTGCTATCAACAAGCCACCCTGTGCTAGGAGGTGAGCTCCAGCCTGCCCAGCTGGCACCCAGCAGCTCCCAAAGCCTTCACCCTCCATCTGTATCCCAGGTGCAGGACTGTGCAGCACATAGAATCCTAGAATGGTTTGGGTTGGAAGGGACCTCTGGAGCTCATCTAGTCCAACCCCCCTGCAGTGGCCAGGGACATCCCCAACTAGAGCAGCTTGCCCAGAGCCCTGGCAAGCCTCACCTGCAATGCCTCCAGGGATGGGAACTCAACCACCTCCCTGGGCAACCTGGGCCAGTGTTCCACCACCCTCATGGGGAGGAACTTCTTTCTAATGTCCAATTTAAATCTCCTCCTCTCCAGTTTAAAACCATTGCCCCTTGTCCTTTCCCTGCAGGCCTTTGCAAACAGGCCCTCTGCAGCCTTCTTATAAGTTCCCTTTAAGTACCAGAAAGTCACTATTAGGTCAGAGTTAACCAACCCTCAGCTAAGAACACACAGCAAAACTTTTACATGGTTTAAACTTCACATTTCAAGGCACTGCCCAAGAAATCTGTGATGGAGGGCTTTGTTTTTATAGAGCAGGCAGTAGCTTCCCCACCTGCTCCTCACTCCAAGGGATGCTCCATCTGAAGCACTTGAGGCCTTCTCCCCAAACCAATATCCCTCTGAAGGCTATGAGGGAAGGTGTAAGTATTTAGTCTGGTGTCCATCACACCCTGTTTCCAGCCAGGGCAGCAAACAAACAGAGCATGAAGCACATCAAGATCATTTGAGCCCTCACCTCTACTTAACCCCACTGCAGCAGAGAAGTTGCTTCACCCCTCACTTCTACAGTGAGACCACCTGAAAGCTGTCTATCCATCTCATTTCAGGGAAAAAAAAGAGAGGATTATTTCCAAATATAACCCCCCAAACCTAGAACTCAAGAGATTCATTTCTCCTTCCTACTTTCCCTTCTGGAAACAGCCAAACCTCAGCCTAGAGGCTCTAGGGATGTTTAGAGATTATCCATCTGTTAGTTCCAAAAGTGTCCCAGCTAGAACAGCAGCTCTTCCCTTGGAAAAGAATCAAATAAACTCCACCTGAGAAGGAACTCAATGTGATTAGCTTCTCTAGAGAACAGGGAAGGAGTTAATCCCTCTCCTTGGGCACCCAGAGCTCCACACCACAGCATTTGCCTACAGCTCCATCCTCTCCAAACAGCACTCTTTGAACAACCAGCCAAAACACTTCTGGCCCTGAAAGGAGACAAAGCAGCAAACTACACATCCCACCCCATGGCCCCTTTTCCCCAAAGAAAGAAACTCTACATACCTTGCAGGAATCTCAGCTTCCTTCCATCCCCAAGCCCAGCAGCAGCACAGCAGCTAGAGCAGTGCCAGGGCTTAGATAGGATTGCCTTGCCTTGATTACTGACAGCTTGTTCAGCTACTTATCCTGCTTCCCTTCACTCCTGCCTCTTTAACAGCTGTGCTGGTGAGAATAGCCCATTCCTTGTTAAAATCAGAGTGCAGCTCCTCTAATTTGTGTCTCTGCTGTGTGCAGTCCCAGAGCTGATCTGCAGCGTGTGGCTTGGAAGCAAAATGTGACTTGAAAAGCATTTTTCCTTGTAATACTAGTATTTATCATTTGCCTTAAATACTAGTATTTGTCATTTGCCTTAAATACTAGTATTTGTCATTTGCCTTAAATACTAGTATTTGTCATTTGCCTTAAATCCTAGCATTTATCAGTGCTTTATTTATCAGTGCTATATTTATCTTATAGCTGATGACACTCAACTAGCATCCACAAATGAAACCCAAATGATGCACAGAGGTCACCTCACTTCTTGTGCAGCCTTTGGGTTGTTGTTTTTTTTTGTGCAAAAGCTCATTTTAAGGAAATTTCCTGAAACAAAAATCTATTTGAAGTCCATTTCTTTTCAGTTCCTATCCGTGCATAAGGAAATATAGCTATTTATTTACAATAGAAACATCATTGTTTCATCCTTACAAATGTAGGGAGGATAGAGGTGGGTATTGAGATATGGAAGAAAGTCAATTAAGAAAGCAGCTCAGATAGAAAGCCCAGAAAAACCTGAGCTCATTCCTGAGTCAAGGAAAAGCAAAAGATGCCCCAAAAGCTGCAGGCCTGCCCATTGCAGTGAGGAACAAGGCACACAGAGTTCAGTGAGGGTGATGGATTCACCATCTCTGGATGTCTTCAAAGCACAGCTAGATACTCCCTGTCTGGAGTTGGATGTGACCTTCCCTGACACTGGGATTGCTACTGTTCATCTTCCAGCCCCTCACTTGTGGGATGTGTGTGTGTGTGCATTGTTAGCAGAGGCAGGATGCTCATCCAGAGCTGTGAGGCACAGAGGTTAAGAGAGCTTACAAAAGGAATCCTACACTTTGAGAGACTCAATTCCTACTCCAACCTGCTTTGGGATTTCATCAGAGTTCTCTCATCTCTCTGTGCTGCTCACTAGCAGTTCCTCATCCTCCCTGTGAGGGTTCAGGCTTTGCAGGAGCAGTTGTGTTATGCTTAGGGTGGATTTGAGGTCTTTAAGGTCTTGTTTGTACCTGAAATTTCAAGGGACACATAGCTTTTGGTGGGTTGGAGGTATTGCATTGCCAGCAGGTTCCATGAACTTATTAACTGTACATAACCTCCTTAAAATTCTTCCAAGGCATAAACTTAATTTCATCTGGAATAAAATGAAGGAAAGGATTAAAGGAGAAAGGACTTTGAAGAAGGAGGTGGATCAGGGGGAGAAACCAGATCTCCCCTTCAAATACTCATTAGGAAGGGTTGAGTAGGAATTTTCAGGATAACCTCTTTGGGAAGAAGGAGGAGATTCCTCAGGGCCAGGAGCAGTGTGGAGTCCCCATCCCTGGAGGGGTTCAGCAGAGCTCTAGATGGGATGCTGAGGGCCATGGGTTAGTGGTGAGCTGCCAGTGTTAGGTTAACAGTTGCACTCAGTGATCTTGGAGGTCTTCTCCAACCTGAATGATTCTATGATCCCACCTGGATGCTGAAACACAAGTGGCCCAAGTCAATCACTTTGCCACCACTTGGGCCTTTCTAGGACCTGACTAGCAGAGCATAAACTGCAGGCAAGCAACATTCTGATGCTACTCCTCTCTCCTCTCCTTGTAAGGCTCTACAAGCCCCAAGGAGAAGGCAAAGGAAAGCCATTACCTCCCAGTTCCTCACCATCCCAACTCAGACCATTTCCACTCTGCTCTGCTTCCCAAAACCCTTTTCACTTCATTTTTATTGGGGTTTTTTGTTGTTGGCAATGCTGCAGGGAAATATCAGAGGCACCCATGTAGCCTCCCCAGTGCCTCAGAGAGGAGGCAGTGCCTGTGGAAGAAACAGCCAGTTATTTAGCAGCTGTCAAGGTTAAGCTCCCTAACCCCTGGAGCTGGGGAAGGTTGGGCTCTGCCTGTGAGCAGGAGAGGCACAAAGCATCTTCCCCAAAACAGCTAAGGAAAACCCAAGCCAGGAAGCCTGGCAGGATGCTGGGCTCCCAGGAATGAGAAGAAGAAGGTAAGGATGCCCTGGCAGATGCTAGGGGCAGGCAAGCTCTGCCCATTCATCAGCTGCAGTCAGGCTTCCCGAGCTGCTCTTGGGATAAATCAAACCACCAGAGGGGAAGAAAGGGGGAAAAAGTGCCCGAGGGGGAGGTGGGGGGAAAAAAAGGCAGCGTGAGGGAGAGGAAAAACTAGATCAAAGGCAGAAATTCATCAGAGATAACGGAATTATTTATTTTTCCTGCTGCTAGTGGGGATTTTCTTCCCCTTCCCCCCCCCCTCTCCCCCTCTCTTTGAGGCTCTGGGCTCCTCCGTCTCCAGCCAGTCTGTTCTCCTCAGGCCTCCCATCACCCCAGCCCAGCCCCAAAGCAACATGTTCACTTCATCAGGCTGCTCTGCTCAGCACTGAGAGACCTTTTGATCTCCATCTCTGCAGTGTTTATGTGTGACAGTGCAAGAAATGTATTTACAGTACGTGGGGCTCTGGGAGACACTGCTGCCTGCCTTGGAACATTCCTACTGGGAGCAGGGAATGGGGAGGGAGTGGGGGTAGCTCTCCTTTAATTCACCCATCATCTATTAAAGTGTTTATTTGGAAATGCACAGGCTCATTTATCTGCTTTGGACTCAGAGCAGGATCAAATAGTAATTCAGGTTCTCCCTGTCACCCAAGACAACCCAAATATAGGCTGGCAGGGGTCTTTCAATGGCTCACATATCCATCCTTATGCTTTTGGTGTTTGGCTGGCTGTAGGACCCTGGGTGGGCTCCCTGGACTTGGGCTGCAGCTTTTCATCTCTCAGTTCACAAGCTCTGAGCCAGCCTGAGCCAGCTGCTACTGCTGGGGGTGGCCCCAAAAGCACCCCTGCTAGGGATGGGGGCTTGCCTGGCCAAGAAGAACTTCACTAGAGCTTTTCCCCAGCTCTGAGGGACTCACACTCTGCTTTTAAAGCTGTCTGCTTCCATCTCCATCACCTGTGCCAGGAGCAGATGGGTGTCTGCAGGAGGACCAAGCCATGCACATCAGCACAGCCAGAGTGCTGGCATGTGGCAGGAGCAGCTGGAGCCACCACAAAGCTCCTGTTCTCAGCCCCTGAGACCAGGAGAACAGCCCTAACTCTGGGTTATTCTGGGATGAATCTAGAGATGAAGATAGTCAATAGCCACCCAGCACCAGTGGCATCCTTCCTCTCTCTCTACCCCTCCATTTGGGCCCAAAACTCACTTCCCTCTCTCATACTTTCTACTTTGTTTTGGGTTGACCAACACAATCATCTGATGAACTAGGAGGTTTTGCAAAGTGCTTGTTTCAAGGTCTCAGCTGCATCCAGGCCACATTGGAATGGTCTATGAGACCTTAGCAGACATCTCCTGGGAGGCAGCTGTTAGGCTTTAGAGGCTAAGCAAACATTGAGGCCACTTTCAAGTGGAACCTGGTGCCAACCAAGTGTGGATCAAACAGCCTTTGGCAAAGAAACAGCAAAGGAAAGATGAAACTGGCCCATTTCATGTGGTAATTGTGGCTTGAAGACGCAGAGCTGGTCTCAGGTAGCACATGTCACACAGGTCTGGAGATGCCAATATGCAGAATGCTTTGGAGAACATTAGTGCTGGAGGAAAGGGGGAAAGAAAAGGGATGGGATGGGAAAGAGGTGAGCTCTGCTCTTCCTACACCTAGCTCCATGCACTTTACTCACCTTCCTGATGCTGCTGCTTAACTCTTGACTGCAATGGATGCACAAGCAGCAGATGCCAGTTCTTCTTCAGTGCTCTTTGTGAATGAGGAATGAAGGAGCAAAGCAGAGAGCCTGGAGCTAGAATGGTCACAGAATGTTAGGGGTTGGAAATGACCTAGAAAGATCATCTAGTGCAACCCCCCTGCCAGAGCAGGAGCACCTAGACCAGCTCACACAGCAATGTGTCCAGGCAGCTCTGCAATGGCTCCAGACAAGGAGACTCCACAGGCTCCTGGGCAGCCTGGGCCAGTGCTCTGGCACCTGCACTGGAAATGATAAGCAATGTTCTTGAGCAGTGCCTTNTGTCCTTTGTGTGTTGAGGGCTCCAGAACTGGACCCAGTATTGCAGAGGAGGTGTGAGCAGAGCAGAGTCAAGTGACCCAAGCCTCTCCCAGGCTCCACTTCATCACAGACTAGAGGGTTGTGAGGATGCAAAGGTACTAACCTGTGCTCTGAGAGCCTCCCTCATCCACCCAGCTCCTGACAAGCCAACTCCAGCATGGTCTCCCTGCTCCATGCAGCCTCTCTGGAGTCTCCAGTGGTGCTAGCAGCTAGTGTTGAACCATGAGCTCACTCTGCCTTGCTGGCTCCCATGGCAAGGTTGATGTGCTGGGTGCCCACACATCACACACCAGCAGCATCACCACATCCCCATCTCCAAAACTAAAGAGACAAAGCCTGCAGAGAGTTAAGTTTGCCCCATCCTGGAGTGTGAGGCTTTAAATGAAGTGGGGCTGGACAGGACACTTTCACACAGAGTGTGCCAAGTCCTAGCCACACCTCTGAGTGGGGATTGCTGCTAGGAAATATCCTGTCTGCTGGTAGCATCCTGCTGCTGAGCTGGAGACAGCAGCAGAGCTCCTCAGTGGGCTCCAAATAGTCATTTCTAGCACCTGCTTTCCCTCTGTCTGGATTTCAGATGCACACCATAAGGTGTCATAAAGATATCTGACAAGAGAGGAAACACTGAGCTGCCAAAAGCATCATCTGCTGACTCTCCTGCTAGAGTTGTCTTGGTGGAAGCCTGGGATTCTGTACCATGAGGAACAGTGTCCTGTCTCCTCCTTGCTCCACCCTGGACCCAGAAACCACAGAGCAGTTGCCAACTAGGTGCTGTGTGAGGCTGGAAAGAGCTTTATTTGGTTAAATGATATGAATTAGGGGGTGAGGGGTGGAATTTTGCTTAAAGAGAAAGGCATATTCCCATTTTCAGGGGAAAAGGAATGGCTGTGTTTCAGTTCAGCAGCTCTTTTCCCTCTGAATGTGGCTCTGGTTTAGCTCTTTGTGCAGAGGTGTGTGGAGAGACAAAGCAGCTCCAGTTGCAAGCATTTTCTACCCCAGCAGCTAGAGCTTAGAGGTAAAAGTGCAACCTTCTGGCTAGCTACAAAAGCATTCAAATGCCTTCCCCCTTTCCTGCCTTACTGACAACAAAACTTTGCATTTTGCCCTCCTTACTTCATTTGCCACCCCTTGCCATCCCTTTACATCCCTTTACACCATTTACCATCCCTTTACACCATTTACCATCCCTTAGCATCCCTTTACATCCCTTAGNCGTCACTTCCCTGCCATCCCTTTACGTCACTTCCCTGCCATCCCTTTACGTCACTTCCCTACCATCCCTTTACGTCACTTACCTACCATCCCTTTACACCATTTACCATCCCTCTACATCACTTACTTACCATCCCTTTACATCATTTTCTTTCTTCTAAGCTACTCTTCCCCCAGGATTCCTCCTGCATCCCTCACTCCTACACACACACAGAGGACTCCCCAAGACACAAACCTCCCCCAAAACCTTCCTCAGTCATTAACTGCTTGGAAAAACTCTTCCTTTTCTTTTATTCTGCTTGTATCTTACCTTCCCTTTGAGCCCCAGCTCAGCAAGCAGGGGTGAGTCAGAGCTTTGCAATCCATGCTGGATGCCAGCTGCAAACAGAGGCTGCTTTCCCCCATCAAATTGACAGATGAGGCCAAGGCAGCCCTGCTAGGCACAGACCCATCCATATTCCCAGTTAAAAGAAATATTGCATTTTTAAGGGGAAAGAACCATATTTAAGAGATAAAGGAAAAAGAAAAGTTTGCTGGTCATCAATTATCATAATATAACAGGGAAAGGAGGGGGAGGGGGAGAAATTCACTTTAAAGACATGGTAAAGCCTCCT
Source organism: Bucco capensis (assembly GCA_013396975.1). Classification (NCBI taxonomy): domain Eukaryota; kingdom Metazoa; phylum Chordata; class Aves; order Piciformes; family Bucconidae; genus Bucco; species Bucco capensis. The sequence continues at coordinate 11,311 of VWZO01018925.1, read as the reverse complement.
AATCTTCAAAGAGATAAAGGATGGCAGCTGCCCCTCCAGCCAGCCACTCCAGCAGGAGGCAGCCACAGCCCCAAGGACCTGCATCTGCAGCCCCAAAGGAACCCAGGCTAAACTGGAACTGACTGGGCTTGGCTTCAGAGGGGGATAGGAAAGGAGGAAAAAGAGGATTGAAGGAGATTGTGGATCCAGTGGTGGATGATCCAGCAGAGCCAGAGAGGTGATTGTGCCACTGCACTCTGCTCTGCTCACACCTCCTCTGCAATACTGGGTCCAGTTCTGGAGCCCTCAACACAGAAAGGACATGGAGCTGATGGAGCAGGTGCAGAGGAGGCCACGAGAATGCTCAGGGGCTGCAACACCTCTGCTCTGAGGACAGGCTGAGGGAGCTGGCATTGTTCAGCCTGGAGAAGAGAAGGCTTCAGGGGAACTACTAGTGACCTTCCAGGACCTAAAGGGAACTTCCAAGCAGGCTGCAGAGGGCCTGTTTGCAAAGGCCTGGAGGGAAAGGACAAGGGGCAATGGTTTTAAATTGGAGAGGAGTAGATTTAAACTGGACATTAGAAAGAAGTTGCTCAGCATGAGGGTGGTGGAACACTGGCCCAGGTTGCCCAGGGAGGTGGTTGAGTTGCCATCCCTGGAGGCATTGCAGGTGAGGCTTGCCAGGGCTCTGGGCAAGCTGCTCTAGTTGGGGATGTCCCTGGCCACTGCAGGGGGGTTGGACTAGATGAGCTCCAGAGGTCCCTCCCAACCCAAACCATTCTAGGATTCTATGATGGCTTGCAGAGCTCTTGGGGTGGCATGAGGGGACATTGTGGTCTTCTTCCTCCAAGCCCTGCTCCTCCTGCCAGGAAAGCAGCCACACAGTTTGAGCTCCAAACAGCTTAGAAGACTAGAAGTCATGACTGCTAACCACCAGCTATGGCTGGACTTGCAGGAACAGACCTCATAGTATTAAGCTGAGGAGAAACTTGTTTGCAGTGAGGGTGCCAGAGCACTGGCCCAGGCTGCCCAGGAGGCTGTGGAGTCTCCTTGTCTGGAGCCATTGCAGAGCTGCCTGGACACATTGCTGTGTGAGCTGGTCTAGGTGCTCCTGCTCTGGCAGGGGGGTTGCACTAGATGATCTTTCTAGGGCCCTTCCAACCCCTGACATACTGGGATAATGTAACCTCAACTCACCTCCTTTAAGTTCACATTAAGATCACATTCTGTGATCCACAGCCCTTGGAAATCAATGGTCTCCAGCCAAGCTCTGCGCAATCCTTTGAGGCATTTGGTTGTCTGGGGACAACAGGCAAGGGATGGGAGAGAGAGATGAACTGAGACGGTCCAAGCCTCGTGCTTCTGAGCACAAAATGGGGGTGCAAAGGCCATAGGCATGGCACAGGGGAGAACTACCACAGCCTTACAACTTGTGATCACTCTGCTGAAAGTCCAAGCCTGGACTCTGTGCAGAGAAGACTTCTACTACTTACAGAAGATGCAGCATGGTGGAAAACTGTCCACAATTATCTGTCCTTTACAGCTTTTGTAGCTTGAATTCAGGATGAGGATGCTTAAAAATCCATGCTGTAAGCAGCCCTCCACCCCAAAACCTTCACCTCCCTTCCCAGCACCATGCACAAGTGGGAAGTCTCCATCTAGAAAGGACATTTCATAGCTCACCTGTGGAAGAGTTTCTTGTGCAACTCCAAGTCGTTCCCCAGACACTTCCTTTGTAGACAATTTGAGAAAGCCAAGGTCAAAAATCCAGGAGAACCAACAAGAGAAGCAGTGCCCAGGCCACGTGGGCTGAGTGCCTCTGCTGGAAAGGTGATGTTAGGGCTGTGGAAAGAAGTAAGACTCAGTGCTGGAGAGGGGACAGAGGCTGCCAAGCTGCTAAAGGGCTTAGAACATAAGCCTGAGGAGTAAAGACTGAGGGAGCTGGGCCTGTTTAGCCTGGAAAAGAGAAGGTTGAGGGGAGACCTCCTGGCTCTCTAGAACTACCTGAAGGGAGGTTGTAGAGAGGCAGGGACTGGTCTGTTCTCCCTAGTGGAGAGTGCTAGGACAAGGGGAAATGGATGGAAATTGCCCCAGGGGAGGTTCAGGCTAGACATGAGGAGGAATTTCTTTGCTGCAAGGGTTGTGAGCCATTGGAACAGGCTGCCCAGGGAGATGCTTGAGTCCCCATCCCTGGAGGTGTTTCAGAGACAGGTAGATGTTGCATTGGGGAGCATCATTTAGCAGGTTGCTAGGCCTAGGACAAAGGCTGCACTGATGATCTTCAAGGTCTCTTCCAGCTGGAATTGTTCTAGGATTCTAAGCCCTGGCTGCCAGCATCACCCCAGCTCTGACTTACAGCAGCCCCAGCAGCTTCACCAGAGGAACCAGCTCCTTCAGCCCCTGACTTCTGCTCTAGGAACAGGGGGAAAAGGTATGGCAGCACCTTCAGGTGACATTCAAAGCCTGCCACATCCTCCCCCTTCCTCTAAGCACAAGTGCTGTGATTTAACTTAGCTGGAGGAGGATTTAGTGGGCTGCTGGGAGCAGGCTTGGCGTACAGATCCCTGGATCTGGAAGAGGCCTGTCCTTTGTGGATTGTGTTATGAGGCAAAGGTGGAAGAAAACACCTGGAATGTGGAGGCCAAGGTGGGGGGAAGAGATGTTGCCATGGCTGCTTACAAGATTTGGGCCAGGTTTGTCAAGGTCCTTGGAGATCAACCACCTGTGCCAGTGGGACCTGCTCACCACAACTGGAAGCACTAAGCTGATGCCAATAGGTCTGGGGTTGGGGTTTGCTCTGGATGGGCAACAATCCTAGCTCAGCCTCTGAGGAACACAAGCAGAGCAGCTCTCTGGTATGTTTGGTCCTGGAGGCACTGACCTGCTCCATGTGTCAAGCAGAGCCAGCCCCTGCCTGCAATGTGTTGGCTTGGCTGTATACATGCAGAGAGGAGCAACTCCTCTCCCAGGTGTTGACAGAACTCTACTCAAGCACCTAAAGATATAGAAAAATGTGCCTAGTGGGATGGAGCATGGGGCTGAGCAGAGCACTTGACTCCCTCTGAACTCACAGGCTTGCACCTTGCAGCTCTGCTTCCTCCACATCTCAGCCAGCACTTCATCCTCCAGCATCCATGGCCCACAAGGATGCCAAGGTGGGAAAAACTCGAGCAATGAGCTCTAACCAATCTTCAACTCTGCTCTACTCATGGATGGAACAGCTGAATGAGGAATGGAAACACAGATAAACCCTCTTGCCTTGCTCCTCATGGCAAATCCTCCATCACAGGCATGAGGAGAGGGGTGAGAGGTTGGGTGGGCACCAAGAAGGATCTCCCCTCCATCCCAAGCCTGGTGCATCCCAGAGGTAAAAGCAGGAAGTTGGAGAGAGTTACAACACAAAGACCTGGAGCACCAGGGCAGGGTCTCCCCTAATCCTTCCCTTTGCCCTGTGCAGCATCTCTGCTGGGTACCCCCAGGCTCAGAGGGATTTGGGGGCCCCAAGCAACAAGCTGCAGAGCACAGGCTTCTCTGCACCAGGCAGGGCACCTCTCTTCCTACCGACAGGAAGGGAAAGCTCCATAAATAAATGGTGATAGGAAAGGTATTACAACTCCTCCCAGAAAGTGCCTGGAAACTGCCCTGGAGGTGAGGAGAAGAGGAGGGGGAGGGAGGAAGGGCAGCTGACTGACAGCTTGATTTAAGACCTGCCTGAAAAAGCAAACAAAAGCAATTGAAAAGAGCAGCATCTAGGAAAACTTAGTAGGTTGTATTTTCACAAGTGAGGACTGATGGTAAGACCAGCTTAATCCCCCAGGGGACTTTCCACACCTCTGCATGCCGGCAGCCTGGGCCAGCTGCTTTGTCTTGCAGCTGATGGCTGGAATAACATTGGGAGGACTGCAAGGATTGGAACAGGATGGGCTGGGAGGGAGAGAGGCAGGCAGAAAGGTGCCTGCTTTCCAAGCCACCCCACAGAATCACAGAATGTCAGGGGTTGGAAGGGCCCTAGAAAGATCATCTAGTGCAACC